>OX465097.1:12618571-12848571 GCA_949987625.1 Chalcis sispes
GAGTACAACCGATTTGATAATTTACACTAAAATACGGTTATCTGCTATACACGTGAATTGTGCTTTGGGTTTAAAGTAGAGACAAGTTCAGGGCATTGATAAGACGTAAAAATTCTTTAATATTTTATCGATTCGGCTTTTTCCATTTTGTATAAAACTAGTCTTGGAAACTGATTTAATATGCAATCTGTCTGCGTATTAAGTGAGCTTCGATATTTATTTTCAAATAAAAACAGTTGAAAAAGCTGCACCACGTCGTCGTATATTTACCCGAATGGGTTTTATCTCTTATTTAAAAAACACGAAAGAGAAATAGAGAAAAAGCGAGAAAGAATTTCGACTGGAAGAAAAAAAGTACGAGAAACGAAAGGAAGAAAGAATTGATACTGTTGGACTGAAAATGAAAAGAGAGGAGAAAAAGAGAGACGGTATAGACTTCTCTCTTTATACACATTAAACGCCAAATAAAATCAGGTAAAAAGTTGCTCGTCGGCAATTACGCGAATAAAGGCAGAGCCACTTATAGACTTTATCGGATAGCGACTATGCATTTCTCGGTATTATTATTATAATTCTTTTGTACACAGAGCCACGTTTTTATATATACATCTGAGGCAAGAAAATTTTCGCGTACCTCTCGACCGCGAAAGCAGCGCCGCAAGAATAAGAAGAAGACAACGACGAGAAAGAGGGAGAGAGAGAGAGAGAGAGAGAGAGAAAGAGAGAAAGGACGATGTCGAGAGTAAAGAACGTAGCTGCTCGCCGCAATCCTCAATTATGCGAGCAACGGCGTTTGAAAAATTGCCAAAGCTACTCGCGCGCGCGCGCGAGCGGTTCAGCCGGCGGTGCAACCACATTAAAGTACCTGATAATTGTGTATTGCCCCGTGAAACAAGAGAGAGAGAGAGAGAGAGAGAGAGAGAGAGAGAGAGAGAGAGAGAGAGAGAGAGAGAGAGAGAGAGAGAGAGAGAGAGAGAGAGAGAGAGAGAGAGAGAGAGAGAGAGAGAGAGAGAGAGAGAGAGAGAGAGAGAGAGAGAGAGAGAGAGAGAGAGAGAGAGAGAGAGAGAGAGAGAGAGAGAGAGAGAGAGAGAGGGGAGGAGATAAGGAGGGAGAAAGAGAAAGACACGATGGCGGAGAACACAAGGCGGAGCCGCCGCTTCTCATCGACTATATACTTTACCCCGCGGCGTACGTGCAACGAGATTTTGCTCTTTCGCGGCCAAGGAGAAAAAAAAAGCGGCCGAGGGAAAAACGAACGAGACGAAAAAAATTTGAGATTTAAGCTGGAAATCGCATCGCGGCGCAAAAACGATGAGAAAAGGTCAGAAGGAGGGACGATGGTAAGAAACCAATAGAAAAGGACAAAGACGATACGGCGAAATAAAAAAGGGAAAAAGAAAAAAAATAAATAAATAAATAAATAAAAATTACCGATAATATGAGAGAAGAAAGAGCGAGTTCAAATTCAGAAACGTTTATTTTGCGTTAGATAAGATCGGTTAAGTTGTAGCTTGCGCAAATTAACATTTACTATAGATTAACGTCGAACTCGTTAAAGTAGAAATAACTATTCATACACTCTATCGGCATCATTTATAATTACAAACATGACTTTATCATCGTGCTTCCCATCAGAAACAGCATTTTATTGGCCGTCTTGTGAATATCGTTAATTTACAGGAAAATTTAAAATTGAAATAATTTTTTTAAAAGACCTTTTATATAAACTAATTAACAACATGTCTACTATACACGCGTAATTGAAACACGCGAATTTTTTATTTCTCTTCTTTCTCGCAATCGCAAAAGAATGCCAGCTTATACTGTCGACAACCAATCCCGAACGAAAATAATGGCCGACTTTATAGATATCTTTAAAACATATTATTTTTCTCGCTTCCGTTACGCTTTAATTTTTCCATCATTACAAGGCTCGTTCTCGACTTCTCCATTTCGTTCGATCTTGACGTTATTTTCTCTCTCTCTCTTCTCGCGACCATTGCGAATTCAAGGGTCGAGGTTTCATTCGATTCTCTCTATCTCTTTTTCTCAATCTCTCTTTCGTTTTCGCTCGTTGTGGCTTTAATTAAAACCAGGCATTCTTAATTAGTTCCACACTTGGAGCAAAGCAAAACCGACGCGGCAAAGCGCAAGGAGACATCGACCATTTTGTTCTTTTTTTTCCCTTATAAATGTATATATACCTGAGAAAAAAATAGTCCTTCGTTTTGTATCGCGATCTCGTCGGCAGATGATAATAATTTGATATACTTTATTTCGATCGCATTGAAAGAACGTTAGCTTTATTAGAATGTATTTTTTATTTATACATAATTAAAGTAAAAGGATATTATAATTAATCAATGGTGTCACGTATGGGCGTTATGCTCAAATTATGAAGAAACTGGTTGTAAATTTTTCGATTTTTTTTTATCCTTAAGGAATCGTTCAGTGACGCAATGTTTATTAAAATCGGTAAGCAGTAAAAATCTCGATTTCTTTTTTTTTTTTTTTTTAATTTTTTTTTTATTTTATAATATAGGCGATGATACGAAAACCTTTCGTTTTGATATTCAATTTACATTACTGTAAGTATCTATTTAGAAACGTATTATTATGTAGAGGCCGATAAAAATTGTATTAAAGTCAATTCAACCGATCAGAATGGAAATTTTTAACGAACGACTTTTATTTTTATGGTTATGATAATGAACTGTATCGAGAAAAGATTTTTACATAGATTTTTACATTTTAAAAATTATTATTATATTAAATTTAATCTATAAACCGATTATTTCGTTGATATTAAAATATTAATTGTCATGTTTCACATAATATTATCATTTTAGTTCTTTAATTAAGTTAAAATAACTAAAAAAACTTCTTAAAATTAATGGATCTCCAAGAAGCGCGAATCGTACAAATAGATTCAAATAGTTTTTTGCACCTTTCAGATAAAGCGACGATACTTTCTGTCGCCGGCCCAGTAGCATCACAAAACAACGCGACGCGGAAGAAATCCCTCGGTATCTAACACCGAGGAAAAAAACGGTGGAAAAGCCGTGTGTACGTGTGGCGTTTCATTGCAAGGTACATGTACCTCGATTCGGCCGTTATCATGCTGGAAAATGCCATCTGCTTTTCTACTCGCATTTTAGTTTCTCTCTTTTTCTCTTGGGGTCAAGGTGTATACCGTCGTAGCCATAGATAAAGGGAGAGAGAAGGAGAGAGAGAGAAAGAGAGGTGTAGAATCATCGGGGAATGCGAAGCAGTATAGAAAGGAGGGGAAAAAGGAGCGCTGAGGGAAGGTCATACCGCCGGCGGAAATAAAGACGAGAGTATAGGTGTCGGGGGATGAACCGTTTTATCTGACCATCCTATGAAAGCGACTGCAGTCCTGGGTGTTGTAGAAAGAAAGAGAGAGAGAGAAAGAGAGAGAGAGAGAGATACATATACGTATAGAAGATGGGCATAGACGAGAACCTTATCGGAGACGAGGGTGAGACGTTGGCTGGTGGAAAACGCGCGGCGTTTATAAGTGGAAAAGTGTGCGAAGAGCAAAATGCCGCGCGTGCGAAATAGACAACGGCGAGCATTCGAGAACGGTATCTCGTGCCGCTTAAATTCGGTACGACGAAAACGCGCGAGAGGAGCGATTCGGTAACGATCCTTGCGAATGTGCGAGGGGCGGCGAGAGGAAATGACAGAAACGAAAAGCTAGATGAAGATACGCAAAAGGATGCGAAGGGAGATTTAAAGGGTTACGCAATGATGATAAATTGGTTGACGTTTTTCCTGTGCAACTGAAATTTTTATTTTTTTTTTTTTATGTATTGAAAATATCGTGTATTTGTAAAACATTTTATTTAATTCAAATAGAAAATATAATATAAGAAAAATATATGGATTTTATTCTGTTATTTAATAAAATATCTTCGGTCTACTATTTGTGCTGTAAGATATTTCAAAAATATAACAAAAGTTTAAGATCTAATTTTGAAAATGAAAATGCAAGCAACGCAAAAAAATTGCAAGAAAAAAGAAAAAGAAAAAAAGAAAAATCTGGAATAAAATGCTAAAAAGTAAAAGGAAAGATGAAACAAAAGAAAAATAAAAGAGATAGAAGAAAATTGGTATGGATATTAAAGGACGGCATACGCTGTTGGAATAAAAATACACAGAAAAATTGCAGTCATATTGGAGATATACAATTTTATATCGTCTACGTTTACTTCAAATTTTGTTTTAGTGAAAACTTTTTTTTATCATTTTATTAAACATCTGCTCATTGTATTATAAAAATAACGTGATACGTTTTTTTATCATTGAAAATAATTTTTATTAAAAGACAATCCAATTAATATATAATAAATATATAATAAATAGCCAATAAATTTTTTAAAATGCCAACAATAAATGACGCCATATATCATTCTATTACAATTATTTATGTCATATTCAGGACAGCAGTCAAATGTTGCGAAATGAAATTTATTTAGTTAATAAAAATACAAACGTTTATTTTTCTGTTATTTTTTTTCTGCGCATTTATTATACATATGTTAATTTAAAAGTTAATTGCCATAACGACTTCTTTATCATATATGACAAAAGATAATTATCTTAAAACATTCTCAACTATAAATTTCAGTAAATAATTAAGAAAATTTATGTTTACTTTCTCATATTTTTTTAAATAACTTTTTAAGCATTTCGAAAACATTTGAGAAAATTAAGAAAAGAGAAGCGATAAATTTTTACTCGACTTAATTTTTATAAATTATTAGTAACTCCAACTTTGTTTGTATACATCCCAACGATTAATAAAAACAGAAAGATACTAATCATTTTTTAAAATAACAACTTATAATAAATATTCTACCAAATAACGCTTTTAATTACTTTATTTTGAAAAGCCACGCAAAAGCATCCTTTAATACACAAAAATTAACTCAACGTTTGAAAATTAAACGATAGATCGTTTAAAAGCCAAAGCTGTAAATTAATAAGAAAAAGGCTCACCCATGGGTAAAATTCAATGGCATAAAGTAACCCAACGTCTTTCACTCGTAATTTCCGCGATACACGTAAATCGTAAGTAATCGTGTTATCCAAAAAAGGGGTGGCTCTCGATATATATATATATATATATATATATATATACACACACACACATACACATGCACACCCAAGTCTAGCCAAGATCGCAAGGTCTTATCTCTTCTTCGAATCGTGCGCCTCCCCGGGCAATAAGGAAGATAGCGGATAACGTTAAAATAGAGGCCGGATGCCTTTTGCTCCTAGATGCGATATCGAGCCTTCTACACGTACACGTACACGTACATATTTATACATGTATATATAGATATACATATACGCGAGTCGTCGATAAATTTCGAGCGAATTGTTTTTACCCCCTTCTCTTGGCCATGCAATCACAACCGGATACGCGTGATTCGTGCTTATAAATATGCCCTAACTGGATAAATTCAGCGTAATTGCTTAAGGAGCTCGTGACGCTCTGTAAAGTAGCAAAAGTGTTGCTTCGGTTTTTGGAGCTTCCTCGTATCTCGTTCGTGCGCTTTGCTTTCGTTTTCTTTCTCTCTCCCTCGCTTTTTTATTACCTAGATTACGATATTCTCAAAGATAAAGGCCAACTCTCATTGCGCTTTTAATTATCCGCCGCTAGAAGCTTAAGAGATTGTCCGTCGGTGATTTTTATTTAGCCATTCCGAGGGTAATAACTTTGAGCTGCGCCTTGATTAAGTTACTTTTTATTGCGCTTTCGATGCTAACCGAGGAATCTACTTGTTCTCAACCTGTCTCCGCTCTTTTGTGTACACATACATAAACATATATAGACACAAGTATTCAGTCTAATTTTTTTCGTTCTATTATGTCATTTGTATTATTCATTAAATACCACTTGACGGCGCTCGAGAGTTTATTCCCAAGTGCCGCGGCGGCCGCGTTGTTCTTGCCGTTGTTGTTACCGAGTTATAAAAATATTACGACTGTCTGAGGGATCGGGCTTGTATTGCCCGGGCATTTAATTATAAAGTTAAATTTTAATAATTTTTTTTTTCTTTCTTTCTTTCTTTCTTTTTTAATTTATTTTTTTTTTTTTTTTTTTTTTTTTTTTTTTTATGTACCTATAAAAGTTACTTATATGTTAATAACTCATCTTAACTGCTAGCGTGAGCATTTTGTAACGCTATAAATTCTTTTTAGTACTGATAAAAGAGTTAGTAAAGATTTTAATGCCACTCTTTTTAATACTAAGTTTTGTACTCGTTCGCTAATTTTACAACCTTTGAATGCGCTGTAAAAATAGCGCGTGAGAATCTCACATAATACATTTGTATAATGAGTTTAAGCCAATAAAAAGGCTGATATCGTAAATTATTTTTATGACCCTTATATCGCCGCTAAAATAATAAAAGACGCCGTCATCGTCATCTTTAAACGGGACTGTAAGATGTCAACGATGCGCGACTCCGATAATTGCCGTATTATCCGCAATGTAAACAATGCGCCATTTCGAGCTAATATTTTTCCCGTTTAGCCATACAACGTACTCTGTAGACGAAACAAAATAGAATTTTTACACCGTCACGAAAATATTACATTCGTGAAACGTTTTTCATTCGGCCTTTTTGTAATTTTCATTCGTCTGGAAAAGTAACGTTTCTTCTTCGAAAATTCTTTCCAACGTGAAAAACGTGGTGTAAATTGCATCGGATGAAACGCATCTCCGGCAACAAAACGGAATTGAAGACGACGTCGAGGACGAGGACGAGTCCGTTCCTCAATCCCTTTTTGCACACCTTTCGCAATACAAAATGAATGTATACGTATGGAGTAACTCTTCGTCGCAGCATCGCATTTTCGCACCTCGTCGCGATTCGCCAAGGGGCCCTTCTTTCCCTGCGCGCTTCTCATCCTCTTTCCATCTCGTGTAGCATATGTATCCTGCACGAGGCGTCCGACGGAAAAAGAAAAGGCCAACGTTACGAAGTCTGTCGCACTCCCAAGGCGATGGAACTGCTGCGTTGGCCGTTTGCTTCTGAAATAGTCTCGGAGTAACGGAGTAGCTCGGAAACGGAGCCGCCAGCTCCCTCTATGTATACGTACACACATATAGCCTCCCGTTGTTTTTTCCCTTCCCCTTTACTTCGAGAATTTTCCGTCTCTCTTACTCTTGCTCCCGCGATATCTTTTCCTTAAAATTTTCTTTCCTTCTCCGACACATACTATAGATGTATTTACGTACAAAAGAAGCGTACCATCTCTATACCCACGGCGTTTTCCCCCTCTGTTCGTTCATTTCTCTTTCTCTCTCGTTTTCTCCTTTTTTTTCCCCTCGAGACTCCTCCACACACCGAGAAAATACATATTTTACGGGCATTCATGATGGCCGCCGCCGCCGCCGCGCATCTGTGCGAACCTGTCTTTTCTCTCTGTCTCTCTCTCTCTCTCTCACTGTCTCTATCTATCTCTTTCTCTCACTCAGCCAGACTGGTTTGCTTGCCAGCGGGGCGGGCTCGTCCCCTTTCTCCTCGCCAGCCATACTGAGCACGGGAAGCACGGGAAAGAGAGAGACGGAGAACGAGCACTTGGGCCGGACTTTGATGAGCCATCGGACCCACATTTTGAGAGCAGACTTGACTCTCCCTCTCTCTTTAAAGTTACTGCGGTCCGGCGTATTGAAATTGCTTCTTGATCTATTTTTCATTTTTAAACAATCGGACCTCGTAATTGACCGATGATCGCCAGATTTTATTCGACCGTTTATTGGGGCTTTTGAAGATATTGTTGGCTGCTCTGGATTATTTAGTTTTACGACGACTGTCTTCGTAACTTTCGTTGAATGCGTCGGTTATTTAGGTCACTGTAAGTCGTTATTATTCATCAAAGTACGCCGTAATCGCTAATAATTATTTGGTATAAATTAGCGATAAGTATATTTTAAAGGTAGTCGTTTAAAATATATTTAAATGCGGTGTATATTATTTTACTATCGCTGTTTTAATAAACTTAACGACGTACTGACAATTTTTTTTTATGATGTTTATTGTATTCATGAGTATTAAATTATTTAAAAATTAGCTATTCATAATTAATTAATTAAAAATATAGACGATTACAAATTCAATCGTGCAATATATTTATTAATTTAAAATTGTTGAAAAGTATATTCGTGACCTTGAACATTTTTAAAGCAATTTTTATTGAGGAAAAATATTCAGTATAAAAAAACAAATAATTTTTTATAATATCAAAGTGTACGTATATTTTTAAATTAATGATTAACAGCTTTATTAAATAAAAAATAATAATTAATTTTTATTAAAAAAAATTATACTTATCATTGAAGTCACGATTTTTTTAAAATTAATCAGCTAGAACTGAAAACAATGATATGATAGCCTTAAACAATTATCTTAACAAATTAACCTTAATAAATTACGGATTTATATAACGACTATTAAATGCAACACTTAATCAATTGCTAAAACATCCTATATTCTACAGCAATACTTTTAATTGCTTTTAATAGATGTAGGTTTATACAAAAATGTACATATCTTTGTACGCCACAAATTTTATCGGTATAATTTCTCACGTCAAGGTATAGTCTTAATGACGGCAATCAAAAAATCTCCAAATGAGAGAAAATAATGTTTTCGTCGCTCGCGCAATACAAGTAAAAACTACGCAGCGACGGCTCGAATCGTTCGGACTGCGCTGGAAGATAAAAAAAAAAAAAAAAAAGAAAAAAAAAAAACGAAAAAAAGATGCACATTGCGCGTCAGAACGATGGTATATTATGCGAGCGAAATAACTTTCATAATTACGTAATAAGCCCTCCGATTGCGCTAGAGAGCGAGAGAAAGAGCCTCGGCTTGCCTCGGCTTACCTCGCGCTAACTCACGAAACAAATCAACGTGCGGTCGTCGACAATAACGAGCGAGTATATACGTATCTTGAAAAGTAACCGCTTGACGATTATAATTTTTAAGAACCGCGAATTACACGGGCATAACGAGTGTAATTTTCCAGACGTGCTGTCTTAGCTTTTGTTCGCTTTCTTTTTTGTTAACTTTTCACGTTCGATGCGTTTGCTTTTTGTCAAGAATCTGGGAGTCAAAAGATAATTTTTCGCGATTTTTGTTGCGTTACGGTAATTATTAAATTTTAGTATTATCTATTATATAATCGTTGCAATTATACGTCAATCAATCATCGTTACAACGGAAGAGTAGAAGAAGTATTAGGGAAAGAGGAAATATTAATATAAAGTCAGTGAGTTTCAAGTTAAAAATATGGGCTCTTGCAATCGTTCATAAATTTCCGATGTATGAGAATCTATAGTTATAAAATTTTCTAAATGCCCATGTATTAAAGTTATGTCGGTAAGTCACATAAATAAATTTTTCATAAAGAAATTATTAATGCATCTATCAAAAAATGCTATAAGTTTATTTATATATCCATAACGTTATGCATAACTTATTTTAATGAAGAAACTTAATGCGAAACAATTATTAATATATTAAAGTTTACGATAAATTGCTTTTCGATTATAAAAAGTAAAACTAATTAAGTTGCATCAGATTTTTAAATTATTTATAATTTACTGAAATAAAAAATTTTAAATGTGTATAAACTTAAACGATTTTTTTTTTTATTTTTTTTTTTTATTTTCAAGGAAAATTTTTTATTTATACTCATTTGAGATTTACTCTTCGACTTTTCAATATTTTTAAACGAGTTTACCTACTCTTTTTATGAATTCCTTCAAAGATTTTGTATTACCGAGGGTTTCGTACCATAAAACGACTGCACCAAAAGCCTCTCCATCGAAAATTAAATTTCTACTTTACAAGGTATCATAGAAAACAAATTTAAAAAAGAGTCGACTTGAAGAATGCATTATGGTCAAAACAGTCAATAGCAGGCAATCACAGTTAACCCTCCGAAAAACGGAAAGTTTCTTTGTCAACAAAAAAAAATTTGTACCTGAGAAATAACTGTTTGTAAAGCTCTTCGGTTTACCTGCTAAGAAATTAAAATTAAAAAATAAAAAATTATCAAAAAAGTTATTTATTTAGTCACGCATAAAATATTTCGTAAACTATTATTAAAAAAATATTATACTTAAAATTTACGTTCAATATTTTATATCTTAATAATGATAAGTTAGTGCATTTAAATTTTCCTTCATAAGTAAAACACGATAACGTTTAGTAAATTAATGCGGAACACCTAGCATAAAATAAAAATTAAAGCAATCAATACGTCGTTCGAAGCAACTAAAATTCTAAACATTCAACACAAAAAAAAATGAACATCGTTGGCTTCATTCAAAACTTTTATTTTTTATTACGCTCATAAACTTTAAATTTAATTTATTAAGTAACAAAACGGATATAAAAATCGAATAAAACATTTTGCATATCGATTAAACGCGATAATATAAAATTTCTCACATGAATACAAATCATCTATTTTAGAGAAGCAAATGAGGACTGTTCAAATCGTAAAAACTTTAAAAAAGTCAATCTTGATTTTATTCACGCACACCGCTTAAAACAAACTATAAATTTCAAGTGCACGAAAATGAAACAACAATCGACGCTCGATCTACATTTATCAACTCGTTTAACAAGCTTATTTTCCCCGCCATGTGTCGTGTAATTGTAAGACCAAAAATTCGAGCAAACCCCAAAAACGAATTTGAACACAACGTACGTGCCCTGTATGTATTTTTCGTATAAATGAGAGAGAGAGAGAGAGCGAGAGAGAGAGAAAGGCTAAAAAGCATCGCTCTCTGGCACGTATCTGGATATTCTTTCATTTCCGTTCGCTTTTCAGATATGATCATCGTCGCCGAGCTTGCTATTGCAGCCGGAGCTGAACGAACGCTCGATCCGAGCACAGACGTACACACTTGCACACGCAGAGCGACATCGCGGCCGGAGCTAGAATCAAGATTAGCGAAGGCCGACTTTGTCGTGGGAAGCGGCGATGAGGGGGGAGGGTAAAACAGAGAGACAAAGAAAGACAGAGAGAAAGGGAGAGAAAGATAAAGAAAGACGGGCATCCCCCTCGAAAACGAACTCCCTTTTAGTGGACTCCGGTTGACCGCAAAGTTCATTGTGTGAGGAGGAGAGAGGGAGAAACTGAAAGAAAGGAAAGAGAGAGAGAGAGAGAGAGAGAGAGAGAGAGAAGCACGGCAGAGTACTTCGCACGACTCCTCGTAGATGGCAGTAGCGAGCAACGCTTTTTCGCCTCTCTCTCTCTCTCTCTCTCTTTCTCTCTTTCTCTATCTCCTCTTCTCTCTAACTCCATATCTTTCATTTACTTTTTTTCTTCTGTTTATATACCGCTTATTTTAAGAATAATAGTGCTGTCAAGTCGACCGCGCAACTTCTCAAGATACAAAGTTAAAAATGGTGTTATCAAGTTTCAATGCGCTGTATAGGTTTAATATAGAACGCATAATCGACATATAATTCAAAGTATTTCATTAACTGCTGAAACCTTAAATGAAAACGGTGATAAATAGTATGTTTGATATTTCATTTTTTTTTTAAATCTAAACAAGCTTGTTTTATATTATTATATTAAACACCATGATCAAAAGATTTTTTAACATTTTTTAACGTATAATATTAGAAAATTTTTGATAAATTGATGATTTTTAAAATCAAATTTATAAAAATATATATTTTATAAATTGTTAAAGAAATTCAACAAGATTATTATTTATATTGATTTGAAGTAATATCAAAATTTTACAATAAATTTACTTTTGATTCTCAAAATATATCACGGCACAGTTCCTTTACTTCCAACCATTCCCCGTTTAAAAACTCATCATTTTCGACTCTTTTCCATCGCCATTCCTCTGTCTTTTCTTTCCGAATGGTCTAGACGAGTCGTCGTCCAATACGCGCGAACTGCAGAACCGCAGCACGCGGAGACAATCGACGTAAAACGAAGTAGGAGGTCGCTTGAAGATGTTCGCGTTCGATCGAAATTCCAATGTCGTACAACGCGTTTATCTCTCTCTCTCTCTCTCTCTCTCTCTTTCTCTTTCTCTCCCGTCTTGGCAAATTTTCGCCAAATAAGGCTTCTCTCTCAATTATCTCGGTGTTTTACCGACTCGAGTCCTTGTGCGCATTATGTGCGTAACACGTTTGGTAAAAACGAAGTCTTTCGAGGTAGCGCTTTGACTGTTTTCGATTTTTTTTTCACCGCATATACTCTCGCAAAATGATAATCATACACAAATACAATGTATACACATATATTTCTATCATAATTAACATTATTATAAATGAAAAGATCCTTATCGATTTCATGCACGCCTAAACGCGCTTTATTCGCCAAGTTGCTAAATAAATAAACGATAAGCCGCTTTTATCTGACATAAGATATCGAGATATTCTCCCCCTCTTTCTTTCTCTCTCTTCTCTCTTTTTTATTTGAGCGAAACGTAAATTACACTCATTTTAAAATCAACGAGACTGCACCAACTCTAGAGCGATACATAATTACGCGTAATTCGCGACGAATTAAAATTAAGAGCATTAATCAACATTAATTGCCTAGATTAAATTGTAATTAAATGAAAAGCGCACGGAGACACGATTTTGCATACGTAAATTTAAACGTGCTAATTTAAAAGAACCGTTTGATTTATCTATTTACTAAGGAATTTCAAAATGAAAAATTATTAATTCATGACTTTGAAATATATCGATGCGCTAATTAATACATTTTATACTATTATTCTAATCTTTGTATAAATAAGTTCTTGTTCAATTTCGTCTTTTTATTGATCATTAGAGCATATTTTTTATAATATTGTGTGAGTAACTTAACCCAGTTGAAAATCTATATTAATAAAATTGAAACAGTTTTCCAATTGATTCAATTAATGTTTAAAAAAAAAAATAATAATTTTGAAAATTTAAACGGCAATAACATTTGAAAAAAAAATTTTTGTGATGCATAAATATGATAATATCTTAAAATTGCTCACTTAAATTAATTATTGCTGCTTTAATAATGTTTGTACGTCTTTTTTGAGTTTCTTTGTGAAGAGTTAATGCATATTTATGTAATTTAAACAATTAATTGATTAAAATTTATAGCATTCAAATTATTTAAATCAAAATCAAATTATTTACATTGCTTTAAAAATCATATGTTCCAATTGAACGTAATTTTATACAAATTATTTAAACAAATTTTTATTGTATAAGTTGATTGTCCCAACAGTGTTAGATAGCGATAAATATCTTGCGTAAACGAAAATAAATTGTAGCGAGGCTTAAAATTTTTTAAAGCAAACTTGACACGCAAATGTCATTCAAATGAGAAATTATAGTTGGTTTAAATCTAATTCTCTCACTCGTAAATTAATAATTCGTCCTTACGCGTGACGGGGAGGAATTTCGCGGCTGTACAAGCAGCCCCTCTTAAGATCGTAACTCGTAATCTCACCTAAAACACCGGCAAATAGTGCCAAGTATAAGTATAACGTAAGGCGAAAGGGAGATAGAGAGAGTGAGAAAGAGAGGGAAAGAGATAGGGATAGAGTTAGGGAGGGTGAATCAAACGAGAAGAAACAAAGAGACAAGGAGGGCGAGAAAACAGGGTGGAAAGTACGAAGGAGAAAGGGAAAGAGAGATAGAGAGATACTAGAAACATCGGCATTCTTCTCGCTTGACAGAGAAGCGAATCGCGCAATAAAAGCGGCGAACCGGAGCTACGTTGAAAGTTTCTGGGTGGAAGCGCCCGATGGCGCCAGTCTATACCCGGGCGTGAGCGCACTGCGCATCCGCCAAACCGCCTCGGAATCTTGCGCATCCGAACGAAGATGACGACGCCGACGACCACCGCCGTCGGCAGCAGCTCTTTCCATCTCTATACATGTACACCAACGCGTATACTTACAAAAGCTTATATCGCACTCCTGGAACAATACTGTGTTAAACATGTTAAAATCACTCGTTTGAGAATACGTCCTGTTTATTTCCTACTGGACGACTTTGCAAGAGCGCGCGCATACGGAAAATCTACTGCACGAACCTTGCAGATTTTTCATGCTTTCGAGAATTTCTGTTTTTTAGCTTTAAAAGATAAAGAGAGAAAGAGAGAGGAGAGAAGAGGGTGTTTAGATTTTTATGGGTCGTTGGCTTCTTAAAGCACTCGTAGAATATAAGTGTGTTATTAGAAAATATATTGACAGCCAGGAGGAGGGAATGTTGATGAAATCTTTGACGATGATGGGCTTTAATTTATTCTTTAAAAATTAAAAGTAATTGGCGAAACGTGCGCAATATCAAAATTTCAATTAAAAAAAAAAAAAAAAAACAAAAAAAAAATTCAATAAGTATCTTACTTAATAATTGCAGATTAAAACGATAGCACAATAAAGTAATACGACCAATAAAACGAAAAGATCAGTCGAGATGATAAATGCAAAAGACTCATTTTATCATTATTATTTTAATGATAAATTACTGCGAGAATAAAATTTTTATAAATTTCAAGTTATTACGTAAAAAATTATTATAATAATTACGGTTTGATATATTTTAAAGGTTATCAGAAGAAGCATCAAACATTAAAATCATGTTTTATAACTTATTTTAGTTAAACTAATAACTAGCGTTTATTTATAAAGTAGAAATGCGAAGTAAATCAAAACAAACTTTTAACGCTATAAATAGCACGGTTTAAATTAAATATGATTTTATAAATTAAAAAATGAAAATCGAAGCCTTTTAAATATTTAATAATAAACTTAACACGTTCCCTGTCGCATGGGGCGTATGCACGCTGAATTTTCCGTTCAAGCCATTTGGTATTATTATTGTAAAATGAAGAATTTTTTAAAAATTCATTACAGTATTAAGATGCCTATAATTGACTGCATAATGAATTTTTAAAAAATTCTTCATTTTACAATGATAATAACCAAATGGCTTTAACGGAAAGTTCAGCGTGGGACGCATACGCCCCACGCGGCAGGGAACGTGTTAATAAAAAAATGTAATATTATTGAATTTATTTTTATTTTGAAAAACGAATAATACAAAATAATGTCTCTGTGAAATTTCAATTTTAATATTTGAATTTCAACAATATTTGAAAATAAAAAAAAAACATTAATTATTTAAAATATTTAAGGCATAAAATATTAATAGATATTATGAGTAATTTTCATTCATTTACTCAAGCATAATTAAAACGAAATGTGTTACCTTATATTTTTGTATTTTATAAAGGCTAATAAAAGGAAAAATTTTAATATTAAAATTTTACGAATTATATAATTAAAATGGAATATCATATATCTACTGTAACTTAAACATTTTTTTTACGTTGATTGTTATTAAAGAAGAAAATATGAAATAAAAAACGTAAAATATAATTCGTAATACATTATTCTATTTCTCTGAGGTCACATTAAAAAGCATTTCATCTAACAAAGCTAACAAGAAATTCTATTATATGCATTCATGAAAAACCCTTGAATACTGAAAAAAAAAAAAAAAAAGAACAACGCGTACTATAAATCGCAACGAAATCGCTCCCCACGCGCCCAATGCTAACTCAAAACCCCATCAAAACGCCTGGCTTTCTCTCTCTCTCTCTCTTTCTTTTTCCCTCTCTTTTCATTTTTTCACCATCCGGCGAATATTATGCTTCCCCGTTATTATATTTCCAACATATTTTACGAATCTTCCCCGTATTCGCGTACATACATACATAGTTATCTACGCGTACTGACGCGTATATATACAAGCGTACACAGATAATCCACGTATACGTGGACGCGCATGCAAACCGGCGTATATTCATTTGAGTTTTCTCATCTTTCTAGCTCGGTTCCGACCGGCGTCAGCGTATATTCCGTGTGCGGCGCACCCGTTTGCCCCCTTTCCCCCACCTCTTCGTGCTTCAACCCCCGAAGCTTCGATTCGCGCGCGCGCACGCGAGGGGTGTTGGACCGCGTAGGTATATATATATATAAATATGTAAGTGGAGGCGACGAAAATTTGGGGTAGGGTGAGGAAAGATCCGAGGGTAGGGGTAGCGCGGCGGGAGGGAGCGAGAGGGGTGGCAACCCTGCGAGTTGATCGAGGCCCGCGCGACCGCCCCTCTCTTCTTCTGCCCCGTCGGTAAGAACAACGGCGACGCGCTTGCTCCGTTTCCACCCTAAATAAACGGGCGCGCATCTCTCCCTCCGGTGGCAGCCGCCGCACCACCGACGGTAGCATCGCAGCCCCCTCCGTACGACTCCCGTATCCCTCGCGCACACGCATACACGCGTATGCGAGTCTACGAGCGCGCGCGCGCGCTCTCCTCTCGAGCGGAGCACAACACACAAGTCGACGGTCCGCGCGCACACATTCGCAACAAGCCCGTACGTATGCAGTATGTGCGTCGCGTACACACGCGTGTCGCCAGGGGAGACGCGACTCTCCCAATGGATGTGCGCGCGCGATCGGACACAGACAACAGCCGCAGCGGCAGCAGCAGCCGTCGCAGCAGTACGCGAAGGAGGCAGTGGCGCACACAGTCGGATGCCGGCCGTGCGCGCGACCACGAACTTACACACGAGCGTTAAAGAGAAAGAGAAAGAGAAAGAGAGAGAGAGAGAGTGAGAGAGAGAGAGAAAGAGTGAGAGAGAGAGAGAGAAAGAGAGAGAGAGAGAAAGAGGACGATATCTTCGTCTGCTGGGTCCGTCTGTCTCCTCCTCGCGACGGATATATACGTGCCGCGAGCGCACAGATCCTTGGGCACTTTTTCCCAGTCATCCTCTTGTTTAGTCAGGTGCCTGCCGTCGCCCGAGCTGGAAGCATTCCGAAGCCCGCGCCGGAGTCGACCCACGCACGTCGCCGTCTCTGGGAAGCTTCGCCGTCGGCACTCTTCGTCGCTTTTTCTCTTTGCTCTCATTTTCCATCATGGGGTATACTCAGGGCATCTTCGGCACGGTGGCTTCTGCTCGTTGACGGAACATAGGTTGGTTCATCATTTAACTTTAAACGAATTTATCACCTCCTTTTTTCTTATTCTTCTTTTTCTTTCTCTTCGATTTCTTTTATTTTTTACGGTGACACGGATACATGCTTTTATCACTCGTTCAATTTATTTCTTTCTCTTATTATCCTCGTTTTCAAACCATCGATCGCCATGTCGCGCGAATGCGGTTTGAAAGCTTTCGACGATTTATATTTCGACATATTCGGAGCGCGTGCGGGGGACGACGAGGTCCGCACGCGCTATATCGATCGTCGCTGTCACGCGACGTGCGCTCGTATATTTTGAAAGCCACGAAGAGAAATGGGGACGGAACGACACGGGCGCTCGGTCGAGCTGTGGCCCCGAGAGTCAGGCAACCGGTCGGACACCGAGGCACGTTGGGTTTCCATATCCCCCGGGGCTGTTGGTTCGTATAAACTCTTGGCTCGCATATGTAAGTGTGTGTTTACCTATGTATTGGTTTTTGTAAGCGCGAATTCTCGGGTAGCCAAGTTTCCGATCGTAAAACTTCGCTACTCGTCGGCTTTATACACGTTGATTTCTCCACTTTTAGTCCGCTCCCTTATATACGAATCAATTTTTTATTGTGACGGTTTTACGCGCAGAATTATCCGCGACCTTTTGCATTATTTCGCGCTCGACGCTCTTTGTTATGTACTTTAACGTTTCAATAATTAATACAGTATATATTAGAATGTAAATATTTTTCATTTTTAACGTCTTTGTAAATCATTAATCATACAATGAATATGTTTACAGGTGACAATTGTGTAAATGAAAAAGCAGCAAGCACTTCGACTATTTACAAAGCCATTCACAGCGCGCGGACAATTGAAAATCAAAAGGACAACGATAAAAAGCAGACGTCATCTCTGAGGCATAAAAATAACAGATTTCGAAAACTTAGATACGTCAAAGTAAAGCAAAGAAAATAGACGGTTGAAAAGAAAAAAAGAGAAAGGCATACACGTACAAGTACATGAACTGCTACTTACCATACACTCGATCAAGTCGTCCGCTGCACGGTGACGGTAGAGGCCGCGGGTTTTATTTAATAGATTTAACCCGAAAATAAATATTGGCCTACTGCACGCAGTGCCAGACGACCTTTGAGACTTTACGACATTCATGTCGTGCGTGTATACCCACCAGGTCTCGATATTTCTTCAAAATTGCAGCGTGACTTAACATGTAGAAAAACTTATGCTCACTGAAGAAACAGAGTTAGAATAAGATATTTATGACGAGGAATGTGGAACCCCCTGTACGTATACTGAATGTAGCCTGAGAGTACTTCTGTCCGGTATACCTTCAGTATACGTAACAGGAGGCTACACCGATCATCGATGGACGTCGCTGGACTGCGCATCTTTATTCCTTTATTCTTTATTTTGCCTAAATTTATTTCTTTCCTTCTTCGTTTTCTTTTTTATTCTTTACCTCGTTATTCTTCGAACGTCTCTGTTGCCTTTTTTCCTCTTATAGTCGAATTTAAAAAAATAAAATAAAATAAAATAAAATAAAATAAAATAAAATAAAATAAAAAAAAAAAAAAAACGTGGGAATGACGAGAATCGTACCTTAAAATTCAATCTGTGGATCCTTATTGTATTCTGATTTCTTGGAACTACTCGATTTTTGCTCGCTGAATGTTAATCAATATCGAACATGGCGTTGGTAACAAATGTAAACATGCTATGTATTTTAATATTTTCTTATACGCTAGTACTAAGAAAACGAATGCAAAATGACTTTGGATTTATAAATGAATAATAACTTTTTGTATTTTCGATGAGATTGTAACGAATTATTTATACACTTACCTTGTAATTGAGCGAGCGTCAGTAATGGTATTATAAAAACACAAAACTAATTAAATAACAATGAAATGATTTTAAGATTCTTTAAATATGTTAACGCATAAATAATTATTTTTTAAATGAACAATTATGAAATTGTGCAATAGCATGTTGTACGTTAAGAAAAACATTTTGTTCCTTTAAATATGTTACATGCCACGTTGAAAAAAAAAAAAAATGTAAACATTGTATTATTGATTCTCGATAATAAAATACTTTTTACTCTTTAAAACTAACAGAGCGTTTGTAAAACTTTAAAATTACAATACGGACTTACAGGTATAATTCGGAAGTTATTTAGCCGAGTAAGACAAACAAGTCGAAGAAAAAGGTATCGGGCATTTTTCGAACAACTCGTTTTCCGAGTTTTATGAGGATCTCCAACAAAGTATACGCGGGGTAAAGTTCGTGAAGGAAGAAAAAAAAAAAGAAAGGAAAAAAAAAACTTTCTCTTTTAAGACAGTCATAAAAAGGGTTGAGGAAAACGGAAGAGCGTCAAAAAAAAAAAGAGAGAATGAAAGGATGAGAAGATAAAGGGCTCAAAGGATTCGCTCTTTTCGAAAGTTGTCGAAGTCGATCGCCTCGCATCGGGTGTCTTGCGAGAGAAAGCGACTTTCCATAACTCGGTAGGTACGAAAAGAGTAAGAGAAAAAAAAAAAGAAGAAAAAAAATTCGAAAGCGCTCAAAAGGGTTGGCTTTAAGTAGAAGGGGTAGATTTCACTTTTTCCTCGGGACTTTTCCTCAAGCTTTCCGCTCAGTTTTTCTTCGACTTGCTCGCGCGAACGTGTTTGGGCAACGGAAAATATAGCTTCTTAGTTTAAATCGGTTAAACGGTTAACAGTCCGAAGCGCGGTAGTGTATTTAAGAGCAGGTAAGTCGCGGCGATTACTTTATAGCGCGTTATAAAACAGTTTATGGTCAGTGTGAGAATCGTTAAGTCGCGCGCGTTTGTACACTTTTCCTGGTAAATTTTGAACTCGTATATTCTTTTGCTCTTTTCTTTTCCTCGGTTAAACGCCTCATTATGCTTATTTTATTAGCACTTGTTAATAATATTATTGATATATTGATGCTGCAAACATTGTATAGAAATGTAGATTTAAAAAATTGTATGATAATTAATTTCAATAATAATAAAGGTCCTTGTTAATGATTTATTAAAAAAATTATTTAAAAAATTTATTCTAACAAATTAAAATTTTCATTTTTTTTAAATTAGTTAAATATTTATATAAATAAAAAATATGATTATTTTTAAATAATTTACTTGTAGTATTTATTAAATTCTTTATTGCCAAACTTTGTTTAAATAATCTTTAAAAGTTGTTAATTTTGTCTAAAAAAAAATATGTAAATAAATTAAAGTAATGTCCTTTAAATAGATGTATATTAAATAAGTTATAATAAATGACATATATTATTTTAATCATTTTGCAATGGTCCTCTTTTAATAAATTTAATTATATTATTTATTTTACTAACATAATAGAAATAATGATATTTATATTTTTTTTTGTTTTATAATTTTTACTAGTATATATTATACTATTGTATTAAAAGTAAATTTTTATTAGAAAACAAATTAATGCGAGTATTAAAATTATAATTACAAAATAATATATATTTTATAACGATTAAATAAAATACATTAAAATGTTTTCTTTTTTATTTTTTTTTAATTAATTTTTTTTGCTTTGAAATGTGATACATTTTCAAAAGAATGTTTGAATAAGTTATGGAATTAATGTTTTAAACCAAAATTTATTATTAATACAAGTTGTTATTGAAATTTATAATTATTATTATTTAAATTCATAATGGAAATCTTTATAATTTGTTTTGTCAACTTTAAAAAGAAATATTTTATAATTCTTAAAAATTTTTAAACATTAAATGTACAGTTTATACGATCAAAATATTTATTTTTCACAAAGAACCAAAAATTCAGAATAAAAAAATACGATGTTCAACAGTAAACAATAAAGTTTGAAAGAAAATGCACTGATCAAAATACGGTTGTCGTTAAAAAAAATTTATATTAACATAAAAATATATATAACAATAAAAAGCCGTTTCAGTCTCATACAAACAATACTAGCTTTTTCAATCGAAGTTAACTTGAAAAAGAAAAAAGAATCATTTTCGATCGTCGAACTCATTTAAAGAACAACCGGGCGTGGTACAATCGCAAAGATATTCGCGATGGTCGTACACACAGACGCTGTAGATATACTATACACGCGTGCGTCCGACAGAGAGAAAGAGAGGGAGAGACAGAGAGAGAGAGAGAGAGAGAGAGATAACAAAAGAGAAGAAAGGATATCGGGGAAACTACTCGCGAGGACGATATCAGTATATATGTGCCCGGGTACGCGCACCTACGTCAACCTTTCAGACTCCCGCGACAAAGAGAGAAAGGATGGTAGAGCGAGAGACTACGCGGTTTGGAGAGAAAGAGGGTCGATAAGCTCCTAAAGAACGTGGGAAGAGAAAGCGAGACAGCGACCAACGAGAGAAAAGGGAGACAGAGAGTGAGAGAGAGAGAGAGACAGAGAGAGTGAGAGAGAGAGAGAGAGAGTGACGGCAAAGCAGATACACACAAAATGCAGGAGCACAAGGTCTCGCTTCTCCGTCGACTGTCGTCCAATGAGTCGCCGGCTCTTTTGGTGTAGCCCAGCCCTCGAGGCAACATGGCTGCCACGTGCTGCCACGCGCAAGGGAGACCCGCACACGTACATCTCGCGTCAGGTTAGGTTTTAGCGTCTCGCTCTCTCGCTCTCTCTCTCTCTCTCTCTTACTCTTACTCTCTCTTCGGTGGTCGGAACGTAAAGCGAGATACAAACAGAGAGAGAGAGAGAGAGAGAGAGAGAGAGAGATCGAGTCCTTCAGGATCATAGCTTTTGTGAGAGGAAAATGGGTGGGGTGGACTCTTCGGGGAGCCACGCCGTAAGGCAGTCAGCCATCATGGGGACGAGACGCCGCCGCCGGAGAAATGCAACCGCGGTATATTATTATTCCTCCTCGCGGGCGCCGAGCGACCGACCGGTGATTTTCCTTCCGTCTGGCTCCTTTGGAGCTGCTCTTCTTCTTCTTCTTCCATGTATATAAAGCAAGGAAAGTTGCTCGATATAGCGGAGAAGTGAAGATAAGTGACATTGCGGAAGTACCCGAGATAACCGCGAACAAAGCTCACGACTCCTGATGAGGCTTCTCTCATTATGCCGATGCATTTCCATCAGTCCTCGTCTTCGCGACGAGAAACTGAATAAGACGAGAGCCGCCGCCACCGCCGACTCATTTCGAGACGCGATTCACTCCCACTCGGAATAACTAATTTTGGGAGGGTACACAATTTCTCCGTACTCGCATTTTTTTTCGCGGTACTACTGGTCTTTTTTTTGTTTCTGGGTCGAGGACATTCCATCATATGGTCTTGTCGATTAAATTTTATGATATACTTATGGATATTTAGGGATTTTTCATTGACCGTAATAATCCCGCTAATTAAAAGTTTAAATCAAATCGTACTAATTAAACAAAATTAAATGGTATTTAATTCATTTATTCTCATTTTATTAATACATTTATTCTCATTTTTCTTTAGTTTCATTTTGTAAATAACCTTAAGACATTTACAAAACGAAACTAAAGAAAAATGTGAATAAATGTAACCATTTTTATATATTCATAAGAGCAGCTAGTTTTGAATATTTTTAGTCTTATTCAACATCTATTTTTACATTTTGGCATAATAAAAATACTGCAATATTTTAACTGTATGTTTTTTATAAAAAAAAAAAAAAAAAAAAAAAAAAACTGCACTCGCGAATATACATTAATTTTACTTTCACATTTTACATAAAAGCTTTTAAGATCGTGCTAAATTTATTGTTAAAAAGCATCATTCTTACATTAAAAAGAGTAAGAATTTTTAATCATTAATTCTTTGTATTTTACACCCTTGATAACCTTTTCACTTTTTTTTTATTGCACCTTTTTCTCGTGTTTACTGCGATAATAAAAAATCGTAAAACGGCCGTGACCGGTGCACCTCTACTTTACGACTGTAAGCCTTAATGATTTTTATTAACTTGAAAAATTGTCTTTGCATTTTAATCCCCTTGAGCGCTCTCTTAAAGGTTATACCGATCGAATTCCTCGGTAAATTTTAGGGACGCATCTATTTTAAACCGATAATCATCGTTTTTGTTTGTAACTTCAAGCCGAGTAACTTGCCCTATCAATTCGAAACTTTATAAGTGAAGAAACGTCGTAATTACGTGATTTTTCTCGTTTGGATATTCGACGCAAAAATAAACTAAAACTCGGATCTCTTCACCTATCTCGGGATCATTTGCAGTTCGCACTACAAGTTTTTAAAGCCGTCAAAGCCGATAATCGTATATGTTGAGAAAAATGTTAATGAGAATGTATGCATAGGATTTTTCATTATTTTTCTCGATCTCTCTCCTGCTTCTTATAAGACCTCCCTTTTTGATCGAGATAGAAATAATATTGAAATAGAGAATGCATGAAATTTAAAATTTGCGGTTTACGAGCAATCGTAAAACTCACCTATGCAGGATCTGGTGGAGTAAGCGGCCCGACTCCTTTTATGTAATCTGAAAAATTAAAAAAAAAAAGATGTACGTTAGCATCGCGGATTCTCAAGCCAACGATAATTGAATTAAATTTTATTAATATGTATATGTACGTATCCAAAAATGACGTATGGAAAAATTTCTCAAACATTTATCACTGAATCGAGGCGTTCAATTTTTATAGAAACTTATATCAATTGAAATAACAGTAGGTAAAGTTCACTAAAAATCTAACCACAAGATAAACAGAATATTCGTTGACATTACAGTTCGCGCATTAAGCCGCAAGTTTCTTTTTTCGTTTACTCGAAATACTTTACTTTTCCGGCAGGCGGATTTGAAAAATCAACGTCCAAAAATAATAACAAGAAAAATCGTCCTCGTCCCACGTACGAGCACGAAAATATTCAGCAGCTGTCTTCGGCGCACCCACTGTGTTAAACTAAATATTTGATCATGAAAAAATGAAATAAAAACAAGGAAAAAATGTTGTCTTTCTTTGCTTGGGTAAAGTATGACTAGAGAAAAGAAGAGAAAGTGCATCCGATTGTCGCGTCTACGGCAAGGATTAGCTTTTTCCGCGCGTACACGAAGAAAGAGGAAAAGAAAGTAAAGAAGAGTTGGAAAGGGTTGGGTGAAAGTTCGAGGTTTATAGCCGCTGTAAATAGCAGCTTTCTCTTTCCCTCTTTCTCTCTTTCTCTTTCCTTAAGGGGTTGAGAAAGCCTCTTCGGCTGTTCGTCTTCGAAATCTCTCCGACAACGAGCATTCGGAAACGTCTATTTCGTTCCAGGAATCGCTAAAAATACCGAAGTGTAGTTATATTCGTCTTGCATGCGCAAGATTTTGTACGAGCTGACGTGGAATTTCAGAAGCTGGAAAATCTTTTTTTAAAAACGAAAATAATTGATCGTGTAAAGTGTGTTTAATCGCGATTGTACGTTTAAAGACGAAGTTCTTTTAATGTTTTTAAAGAAGTTATATTATATTTTATTTTATTAATTATTAAAAATATACTTGTTTATTGAGATACACTACTACATCCGTAAGTTGTTTGTGTATTCATTATATTCTATTATTTAATTTTGATGGACTTTTTCATGGATATGATACCAAACTAATTATTTTGTACATTCTCTTTTATAGACAAAAAATAATCTTTAATAATAACATTATAATATAATAATTTTTAATAAAATTTATAACATTTACATTTCACTCAAACTTTTTGTTAAAATTTATACGTAAAATATTGAAAATCTGTAAGACATTAATATTTAATAGCCATTAATCTTTTGAAATAACAAGTAAAACGAATATTTGACAAGTGCTATTGTATCATTAAAATTAGAGTGAATAAATTCAAAATAAATCGGCGAGTTGAACGAACGCATAAAACTGTTAGAATGACGATGCGAATGAGTAAAAGAATTTTTATTCTCACAATAAGTTTTTAATTTACGACGGAAACAAACCATCGCGATATTTGGGTTTTAGGCCCTGTACCAAATTATTATTCATTTTGCAAGAATTCGATTATGACGTCGGTTGATCGTAAACATTGAATTTTCAATCGCCGAGACAAGTGGAAATAGCATGTCGAGTTATTACACTCGTAAACTCTTTTTTTTTTTCCTAGGCGTCGGGAATGACTCGTCAAAATGACCGGGTTAACGAGACCGAAGATACACACAGACACGGAATAACTTTACGTACATTTTTTAGTGAATTTTTTTTTCTTACTTATAAATAAAATTTTTAGTACACCAAGTTCAGACGCGTAAATATAATAAAATTAATTTTATGTTCCATAATTGAGATTGATAAAAAAAAAAAAAAAAAAAAAAAAAAAAAAAGAATTTTTAATCGAAACGAAAAAAATTATTTACAGTTGCAAAAAATAAATCAACTATCGATTTTATAAGCCCGTTTACAAATTGTTAGTATTTTCGTAGTTCGCTGATAAGATTAATTGACAAGTGATTAATGTCAAAAACAGTTATTTGACATTTATAGTAGTTTATTTATACTTAATTATAAAAATTGTTTCTATTTAAAATTGTAATAAAAGAACACCATTTACTCAAAGAAATTTTTTAAATAATGACTTTTGTAGAATTATTTTACTTTATAAGAAATATTTTCACTTAAAATTCAAATAAATATTTCAATTAAAAATGAAAAGAATTTGTGTATAATTCTGAATAATTTTATTTAATCATAATTAATGCTTTCTTAAATTTGAATTACACATTCTAATTCATATATTCATGGTTATTTACTAATTTATATATTTATGTTCAAAGGATAAAATGCAAATGTTTTTATTACTTCAATCATTGAAAAAATAAGACTTTGCGTTAAACCTTTCTTATTTCATCATCCGCTCAATAATTTATTAATGACCGAGATATCTATTACATTGGAAGATAAATAATTTTCGCAACAGCACACTGTGAGCGTGTGATAATCGAGAATCGCATCAAAGTAGGTTATAAAATCTAAAAGCTATAAGCAATTAAATGATACGATTTTCCGTATTTCTCTTTCAGATCAAAAGCTAGGAGCCGCCGCTTCCTTCATTTTGTGATCGGGCCAGAGGCAACAGAAGGGGCGAAACCAACTCGCCGCTCCCGCGAGCCATGACGCGACGGCAAAAGTGATGGCCGCCGCATAAGCTAGCTTCCTTCTCCGACTCTCCCTCGTACAGATACAAGAATCATACGAGAGAGAAAGAGAGGGAGAGGGAGAGAGAGAGAGAGAGAGAGAGAGAAAAAAAGGACCGCTAAATATTTCGCACTCCATTGCGTCAGAGGCCCCCGTCACAGAGCAAAAGAGTGGGTTAAATTTTTTGTTCTCTCTTTTCGGCTCGACGTGTCAACGTTTGAC
This sequence comes from Chalcis sispes, assembly GCA_949987625.1. NCBI lineage: Eukaryota > Metazoa > Arthropoda > Insecta > Hymenoptera > Chalcididae > Chalcis > Chalcis sispes. The sequence continues at coordinate 12,644,988 of OX465097.1, forward strand.
GACCAAAATGAAGAATACGAGTGACGAGTTCTTCTTTCTCGGCTCGCGCGCCTTCGCGCGTTTCAAAATACGCGTTTATATATACGGCCGCGCGTTAAAATAACCGATGATGCCCCGTATATGCGCGGCGTTAAGTGGCTATGAAAGTGAAGTTAAAGTGAAGTGAAGTGAGAGAGAAGGAACGGTTGAGTGCGCCGAGTGCAAGAAAATTTGTTATATGGTGATTTTTTTTTTTTAAAGGATTTACAGCTTTGGGTTGTTTTATAGTATACATAACGTTGCTCAATCTGCAGGATTGTAAAAGAGACGTGTTATTTGTTTTCTTTAAGGGCTCGGGTTGCAGAGGGATACCGCCGATGTACGCGGTGGTAGCAGTTGCGAATTTTTAATGGACGCCGATGCGTTATGTTTGTGTTGTGAAATGTGCAAGTTGAGTTGTTTCTTTAGTTAGCGAAACGAGAAAAGATAAATTTGGATTATAAGTAGCAAGTTTTAGTGGAGGAAATTTTTTTTGCTGACGAAATTTGTTATCGTTTAGAGAATTCGCATAATTTAAATTACAAATTAAAAAATGAATTTATTGTAGTCGAAAGATGTCTTAATTGATAAAAACAAATAGAAACGCTCAATAAATTTTTCTTTTGAAATGTCTACTCTCAACAAAGAATGTTTTTAACAACAAACGAGATTTTGAAAATCAAGCAATATTTTCTGTTGTATTTCAAAAAGTACGTGTGACTTTATTCTCCGTAAAATAAAAAGCTTCTCGTGCGTAAAATCGGAATCAGGAAATTCATAAATTTTCGCACGGTAATTAAAAAAATCATCTTAAAAATTCTCATGGTAAAAATATCACTCTATAAAAAAAAAAAAAAGATTTCAACGTCGCAAGCAACGCAGCTGCGAACAAATACCACAGTAAAAAAAAGTAGCGTTTACTTCGCCATCGGTTAAATAAAAACGAACGCGAGACGGGTTCGAGCTTCCCGACGGATCATTGTTCGTGCGCGCGCCCGCGCGCGACGTCCCCGAGGAATATATTCAAAGCGAGGAGGAGAGATATCGAACTTAAGTCGGCTTAATATTTACATATCGAGCCAGATGAAAAATCCGTTAATAATAGTAATCTCGCAACACGCCATTTGCATACACGACGTGTTATTATTTTTCTTCTTTTCTCCTCCTCGGGAGAAGGAGGAGCGTACGCGAAGGCCAAAGGCGCACCGGTCGAGGTACAATAAATTGCCGCGAGGCTTAATGCAGCCCACGGTTTATAATGCGTAAGTATAGCCGTATAGTGCAGTGTCCTGTAGAAGTAAAAAATTGCCTCCCGAGAGATAACCAAGGCGCGTCTCGAGCGTAAACATAAGAGCGAAAGAGAGAGAGAGAGAGAGAGAGCGAAGCTTCGTTTTGCCGTCATAATGTTACCAAGCTAATAGTTTGGCGTGTCCGCCTTCGTCGCGAACGAAAATTCCACGCTTACTCGCAACGCGAAGGATAATGATAAAAAAGAAAAGAAAAGAAAAAAAAAAAAAAAATAATAATAAAATAAAATAATAAAAAAGAAAAGAAAAATAAGATACCAAAGAAAAAATAAAATAAAATGATGGCGCGCGACCGTAAGTCCGCCGTGACTCGTGTTCATTTATCCGAGGCATAATAATCTTGATAATAATACGCGTGCGGGGCAATACGAGCTCGAAAATTCTCGATAAAGTACGAATAAATTCGGTGGATTAACTACTTTAATTAATAAGATTCTTGCTTTCGACGTTGCGAAAGCGCGCGAGAAGTTTTTGCGGGCACGCGCTTTAAAATAGCGTAGTTGTTTCAGATGGGCATATATACGCGAAATATAACGAGAATATCATAAGCGCAATAAAATCGCAAAATTAAACACCGGAGAATATAATATGTTTGATTTTTATTTTTTTCATTTTTTTGTACCTTTTCTCCGTTTGTTACGCATCTAGTCTTAATTAAAATATTCTGCGAGCTTTTTTCATTATTAATTAATTAACTTGAGCCCACTGCTTTAATAAGACATTATTTCTAATAAAAAAAAAAAAAAAAAGCAAACGTCGCACGGTGTAACTTATGAACATAATTGAAGTAGAATACGACCGTTTAAACGTCAAAAAAGTAAAGGCTTTATTCTTCAGAAATAAAATGCAGCTATCGCGAAATTAACAATTTACAAAATAATCATTGCAAACGAACGAAGAGAAGAAAAAGAAGAAAATGAGAAAAACGTAAAAAGCTAAAAAAAATAAGTAAAGAAAGAATACCCGAGAGCAAAGGAGACGAAAAGCTTTACAAAACCGCTTTACATTACTCGCGACGCCGAGAAACACGAGACGAAGCGACGGTCGCATAAAGACTCGGCTAACGAAATTTATACGTTCGGATTATACAGGATCGTTAAAATAAATATAAACTCGCTTTTACAGCGTTATGTGTATAATAATTAACGTTGCGCAACGACGGCGGTTGACGCATTATGAGTGCATTGTATATGCGGCGCAAGCAAAAGCGCAAACTGAAAATACACCGGACTCAAAGGGACGTAATGAAAGAAACATTCGTTACAATATAATAAAGAGTGTCCAGCGACGATTAAAATTAAGAGAAAAAAATAATTGCCAGGGATGCGATAATGCGAAATAATAGCTTTTGGATTGTCGATCGATTAATGGTTTAAAATTCGATTCACTTGTTTTAACTGACGAGATGTTAATGAAAGTATTTGGTGATTAATTGTGAAACGGAACGACTAATTTTATGTTGATTTTATTAATTCGTAAAAGTCGATCCCGTCGAAGTGATGCACTATAAAAATGCAAAATAATGTCTCAATTGGGATTACCAAATTTTCTGGGTCCGTATACATTAAAAATAATCGTCGGTAAAAATTCGTCCAAGGATAATTATTATTAACTTCGTTTTACATAAATAACGACTTTTATACATCACATAACCGTGCGTAATAATTATCTATTAATATTTTCGAGTGTAAACTAAATATTTCTTAAAATAGATCGCTAATTTTTCATGCATTTATAATTTTATAGATTTTTACGAGTGAACGTCGTTAAGAATGGATTCTTGGTAGATTTTTTTCTGGGCAAATAAATCGCATGTATTTCTATAGTATAAATTATAAAATAACGACAATAAAAACAAAAGTGATACAGAAGGAAATAACAGAAAAACAAAACCATAAGTTAGAGACAAACAAAAAGAAAAAAAAAATGCCGTACAATCGATTGCAGAATGTAATAGAAAAGAATGAGTCCGAGTACGCGTGTTTCGCCTCGTTACAGTCGAGTGAGAAAGAAAAAGAAAGAAAGAAAGAAAGAAAGAGAGAGAGAGAGAGAGAGAGCGACGGTAAGCGGCTATTTCCCTAGACCTAGACAACTTATAGCGCGAGTGAGTATATGCTCGATTTATTGCTCGCATCTTGCGCGCCGCTCTCTTTGTTCATGTCGTTCGAACACTCGTAAAATACTTGCTGCTAGATATACACATATACATATCGAGAGAGAGAGAGAGAGAGCAGCTACCGCTACCGCTTCTTTTTACGTTTCTCTGATATTTCGCATCGTTATAAAGCGCAATTTTCTTTCAATTACGTTACTCGCGCTGCATTGTTTATCATTTTTTTTTTTTTTTTTTATTTTTCTTTATGAATATTTAAACGAGCGAAAATGTAGGTTGCCGTTATCGATTGGAGGTTATATATTGCTGCTGAGTTTCTTTTTTTTTCCTTTGACACACCGCAAACTTTTTCAGTAATGTTTCCAAAATTATATGGTTTGGAGTAATGTCTTTTATCATTTGTTAAAGTGCACGTTAAAATTATCTCGAAAAATCTTTAATGTAATTGTTAGTTTGAAACTATTGCATTAATTTTATATTAAATCTGTTTTATGTGTTTAATTTTAAAACAAAATGCTACTACTTTGTTTTTATTTTGATAATACGCGCAAAATCATTGTTCGTTAAGAAAATTTTGTTCACGAAAAAGATAACTCATCAAATTATAATCAGTAATCGGTAAAAATAGATTTTCATAAATAAAGAAAAAAAAAATATTAAATCAAATTTAAATACTCTTGGCGAACGTAATGAGTATAGAAAAATAGCTTTGATCGACGATAGTTGGAAGCTTAATGCAGAAAATCATATTTATGAAAAAAGTTTGTGTAGCCAAGGCATCGATTCTCAAGCGAGCGATCTTCTCCGTCTTTATGACAGGAAATATGCATTATTTACAGACGGTACGTTCTCTTTGTCTCTCTCTCTCTCTCTCTCTCTTTCCGATTCAAGAATCCACATTGGCTTTCTTCTTTCGAAGACAAGCGATGTACGATCCGTACGTTGGATAAAAGATGTATTTTTCTTTCTTCCTCGGTGAATCTAAATTGCCAAGAAAACGGTATTGCGGGTATTGCATGTATATATGACTCTTGTGTGAAGTCCTCGGGCGATGCGACTTACGTTTTCATTTTAATACACGGTGTATTTCTCGTTTCGATCGTTTCGATAGTTCGCAAAGTTGTTTCTAAATTTATTCGGTTCTATGATGTACTCTTCAATAAGATATTAGTGATTATTTTACCGTAAACGTTAGATAAACGTTTCACGGTTTTTGATATAAAATACCGATGGATAAAATTCAATTAGAGTATTAAAAAATTATATTATACAATATTTAAGTATAAAAAGTTATTTTTCACGAAATTCTTCTTTTATTTTAAACTTTTTTTTTAAATAACTCTGCCTCGGTAACATTCGGAAGTTTAAATTCGTCTCTACAATCTTATTTGCATCGTGAAAACTTTGTCGAATCTCATGGATCTCAAAAACTCGCCCGAAGAAAAGAAAATTCGCAGCATTCAGACCGCAAACGATATCAATTCGATTCTTATCCACGATTGAAAATGTTTCCACGGCATCTAGAAAGAAGCAAGTAAAGTTTGCCAAGAGAAGCATCTGCCGAAGCAAACAGATTCTCTCGGTGTTTCTTCTTTTTCTCGATCTCTTTGAGAATAGTTTAACGGAAATTCCACGAAAGAATCGTCATCGAGATAGATTTCTCTTTCTTCGGAAGAAAAAACCTTCGTTCAATGCTCGGACGAAAATTCTTTATAAATGTAGACTTCTCTCGTCTTCGCTCATATAACAAAGTATACTATATCTACGCCTTATCCATTTATCCTCATTGCAAAAGAATCAGAGCGCAGATACGCGAACAAACTCGTGTAGAGTGTAGAAAAAATGAAGGCAATTCTCGTACGTTATACACGTCATCGAATTTCGATAAAATCGGTTGTTCAAAGTACGCAAAGAAACGCAAGCATTATCAGGACAGACGATCGACGTGTTTACGCGCAGCGTTTCAGCTTGTACATATACATGTGTATATAGCACACGTGTATCTTTCGGTTAGATTTGACTAGCGAGGAAACTTTGAGCAATATCGCGCGGGCGGAGAAGACGCGTTTGCTCCGGAAGCCGAGGATTTTTCCTCCATCCCGTTTGCTTTATCTAAACACACGCGATCGTTGTTTATGCATACAAAGAGCCGTGAACCGCGTGCGTGTGAAGCATTTACCGGAAAGCCAAGTTGGATGTAGGTAGGCACGTTCGTATATATATGAGACCGAGTTACTCGTACTTGTTCTATCTCATTTTGCCGCGATTTGGCAGCAGTTCGACGGGGGGAGAAACGAAGGTAGGAGAGAAAGAGAGCATAGACGGAGGGATGGAAATAAAAGAGACGAGCTTCTTTTGGTCTCCGACGCTACTGGAATAATCTTCCGCATAAATTGGATCGTCGGGAGCAAGCTCGGGAGAAAGAGAGTGCGCCAACGACGTCGACTACCTCGAGGGCGGAGAAAATGCAATTGTAAGACGAAGAAGAAACGAAGCTAGATGGTAACTGATACGCTTCGCTGATTTCTCTCTCTCTCTCTTTCATTCTCTTTTAGAAAAAGAATTGCTTTCTATGCTATACATACCAATTCTAAAAAAAATAAGAGAGGAATAAAAGGAGAATACATCGGGGACATGTATCTATCTTCTCTTTAAATTTGTAAAAACTGAAAATTGAATTTTCAAACGTTTCAATTTTCATGCATGGATATTTGAAAATTTATCGACTGTGCTTATATTCAATACATGTGTTCTTTTTAATTTTAAATGCTTTCTTTATTTTTCAAACATTATCAGTCAAAATTGTATGTATATTCAGTATTAATAAAAAATTAATAAGATTAATCAAAAATGTTAATTGAGCGCGCTTGAGCTTAACAATATTTTAAAAAAATAAAGTAATAGTTGCATGTACCAATTAAATTTAAAATCTTTTATAATAATTTATACAATTAGCTTACAAAAATATATAAATTTTTCAACTCACAATAAATATTTACACCTTATTTAGCTTATAAAACATCCTTCTTATAAGTACGTACAATTGCCACATCAACGCACATCACGCACAACAATAAACGTTGATATATTTTAAAAAATGACAATTTTATTCCGATACAATCAGAATACTCATTGTTCTCATCTACGCGCAATGAATCGCAGCCATCTAATGCCCTTTATAGACAAAATAAAACGCAGAAAAAAGATCATCCATCGATTTCCATCCTATCATTGCGTTTAAGACGATTACAGATATAAAAAAGAGAGAGAAAAACAAACGATTCCTCACTCGATTCGCTATTATTATCGCGGCGTATCTTCCGAGCAAGGAAAGAGACAGGCCACACCTTCGAACCATACCTAACGAAGAACGAATAAGGCAAAGAAGAGACTAACGACTTATAACCTATACGTACACACCCACACCTAGGATGATAGCCACACACACACATACACACACACATAATGCGATCGGTACGTCGCGTCGGCGCCTTGTTTATTCATACAGCAGTTGAGGTACATACGCGTTTTTTTTTTTTTTATTCATTCATCGATATTCTTGTGTGCGACGCTTCGAGGCGCCAGGACTCGGAGTTCGAGGCCGACTTTGTTGACCTTCCTCGCGTCTTTTAAAGTTTCTTAACACGTCGCCGTGCGCTCTTTTTTTGACTCGAGAGCAAGAGAATGATTTTGTGCTTGTAAAGCTCGTTTGTTTACTTGAATCAATAAGGAGGTATAAGTGCACGAACAGTTGTGTATATATACATATACACACACACACACTTTTTCATTGTTTGCCCCTGGAAAAAAGTTTGTAGTAGTCGCGGATTCTCGAAACGAGAGGTTAAATTGTGGTTTTATGCAAAATGACTCGACTGTTTGGGTGGTCGAGTGTAACGAGATGAGAGTAAATAAGACTAAATTGTTACCCACAATTATGCGGAGCTATTCTCTTAAAAATAATGCCGACTACTTGGCAGAAAGGATCCGCTTCTGATTATGTTTCTTTTTTTTTTTAAAAACTTGTTCGGTTAATTAAACAATAAAATAAGATTCTTATAGAGTTTAAATTGACCGTTTTATTTGTACAATTTTATCAATAATTGAAATCCTGATTATTTTAATAACACGCGTTATCTTGACTCGTGGAAAAAAAGATGCGTGTTAACGTAATCAAAGCCCTAAATTATCTTTGTTATTTATTTTTTAAATTACAAAGTCTCTCAACGTTTCTATAAATATAGCTTTCACGAAGAAGACATTCTGCGCTAATAACTGTATTGAATAAATTTACTAAAAAATGGTGAAAAATTATCTTATAGACTACTCAAACTCGTAAATATGTTAATCGCTCTTCTCAGAGTTACTTTTAAAAATTAGAAGACTTTATTATCAAAACTAAATGAACTCCGTAATACGTAAAGCTTGAAAAAAGAAAGAGACGGAGAAATGAGGAGAGAGAGAGAGAGAAAGAGAGAAAGAGAGAGAGAGAGAGAGAGAGAGTGAGGTTAAGATGAAAACTTTTTCTCGAGAAACTCTTCTCCCTCTTTTAATAATACAACTTTCGCTCTTGTGCGAGTTCCCCATCATACTTTCCGCAACTTATTTCTCAACTTCTATATTGTTAACGTCGTTTCTAGAGCTTTGGCCAAGCTTGTAGCAGCACCGATGGCAGTGTCGACGTAAGGCCTGCGCCATCCAACCGGGCTCCGGTGAAAAGCTCTCGGATCATGAGCGAGGGAACGTTCGAACGGGTGAAACTCTCTCTCTCTTCCCCTTCCACCTCCCGGTTCACTTACCGTTGGAAAACGTAGCGTGGAAACGAGGAGGGCAAGAGAGAGAGAGAGAGAGAGAGAGAGAGAGAGAGAGAGAGAGAGAGAGAGCGTATTATCGAGCCAGACGTTGTTAGAATGGTGGAAGCGCACGAGTACGGAAGAAGGGCGCGGAAAAGCGAGTCGAGGCTCCTAGAGAGTTGCACAGCTGGCGCACGAGCGAGAATTTTGCGCCTCCCTTTTTAGACTCGCCTCTTTTATACGCGCGGCGGTATATCTGTAGCATCGGCTTCACGATTACTCTCGAATTCGCAACGGCAGTAGCACGGGGAAATTCCAGGGGCTTGCAAGCCACACGCTCGATGCTGTGCAAGCTCTCTCTGGCTCTCTTCGTGTTTTCCCCTCACCAAGCTGGATCCTTATATACAGGTATATGAGAGCGATAGATAGCGCGCGAGAGAGAGAGAGAGAAAGAGAGCAGAGCGGAACACACAGAGGCGGTCGGTGGTGGGTTTCGTCCCCCCTGGTCTAGCGACGCTCCCGAGGCGCGCACCGCTCTAGGGTGTATGCGGCGTCGATCGATAGCTCCGTCGACCAAACTCTCTCTCACTTCCTCTCTTTCGTTCTCCTGTCTGGAACTTCGCCCTCTTGCTCGTTGTGCTCGTTCGTTGCCGGCACGAGAGAGTAACGGCGAATTGTGCCCCAAAGGCCTGCCCTCTAAATGTATACATATACATGCGACCATTAAAATACTCTCACGCGTTTCTGTGTGTATGCGTGAGTACAGGACGGAAAGGTTTTTCCATCGAGCGAGCTGGAATTTAGACCGGCTTTCCCTGCATGCGCGCCTGCACGCTCGTACTTTATGAAATCGTTCTTAGTTGCAACGAGAAAATTCTCTCATTTTGTAATTACTGTACTTGGAATATAATGGCAAATGGCTCAAACAAGTCGCGTATGCGCGGAGGCGAAATGGTCAAATTTAGTTGGACCACTGTAGCGCGAATGGAGAGAACGAGATTTTCTGTTTTATCTCTTTTTTTAAAAAATTATACAATTTGGGTAAATTCTCGGCGTAACGCACGTGCGCTTTATTAAAATATATGGCTCTTCTGGAAATTTTTCGGGCTTTTATTACACCGACATTTTCTTTTTCTAGATTCTATCGCTAATTACTGTACTGGCCTTTCTGCTTGTTCTAATAATGTAAAGTAAAAAAAAAAAAATGGATATATTTTACATCTTGCAAGTAAATACGTACGTCGACATTTTTTAATTTTTTTTTTTTAACTTTAAAAAATATTTTTAACTTCAACTATTGTAGAATCAAGAAAAATTTATGCTTATTCCAAGACTATTGATTTAAATAAAATTCTCATTATCGTTATTTTACGCAAACAAATATTATCCACATGTTTGTTCATAATTTCCAGTAGTATTTGCAATTTCAAGATTAACTAAGAAAAACTAACAGTCGGTTGTCTATATAAATTATAGTAAAGTCGTTTTTTTTATAAATCAAACTATGCAATAATTATAGACAGCAAAGCGCGGCAACAATCTAATTTTCGAGGTACACCACCAATTGTTCATGACTATCTATCTTTCGTGCCTTATCTTACGTATTTTCATGAAGCCGTTGTGCAAAGTTACAATAACGATCTTCGAGACAAAACGGCTTCCAGCACAATTATGCAGAAAGCTTCGATCATCCGCGGAAACACAAATGATGTACAGTAGCGCTATTCAGCGAGCATAAAATTTCTCGAAGAGAATCTTTGTCATGAAAAGATATGGCTCCGCTCTTTTTTTATGTCGGCTATTAGATGCGCATGCGAAATAAGCAGGCTATGTAAATACGAGTTCAGTCGGTGACAACACGCCGATACTCCATACACTGATCTCCCGGCTAGAGTTTTGAATTTTTGATTTGCGAATGATTATAAAAAGTGAATCGAAGATTAAGGCATTTACAGAATTACATTAAAATATGGCAAATGTCGATGGATTATAATTCTTGTTTCATTTTTCAACGCAATGTTGCATTGAGTAACGTGTATTCGAGAATAATAAATATTCGTTTTAATAATTTAAAATTTAATACCTTCGTGTACCTTGGTAAATAATGTTATAAATGTGCTTATGTTAGATGTACTTTATTCACATTGCGCATTTTAATTTTGTACTTTATCATCGTTTTTAATTACATAAACTTGTATGTGCAAGTGTTCATGTATACATAATTTAACGAATTTATTGCCACAACCTCATATAGATCCATATGTAAATAATCGCGGTGTAAGCACAAAAATAAATAAAAATACTGCATAATGCGGCTGGTTAATTAGGTAAGCATAAGATAACGAAGGATCGCTACCAATATACATTAAGCGCTTAATCTTAAATTTAATCATCTATTCTACAAATAAGTCAAATACAAATTTAGACGTTATTCGAATAACTTATTTGATTTTTCAAAGAAATTTATTCTCCGTATTCGTCCGCGTATTTTCCCAGTATGTGCAGGTTGAGTTGATAAAAAATACTGCAAGGCGCGATAAAAAAATAAGTAAGACATAAACTTTTTAAATCTAAGGTGAGTGCATTAAAACTCGAACCGTACGTATATCTCTACCGGTCTTGAGCAACTTTACGAACACGCTCCGTCTGTTCTTTTATCTCCTAATCGTCCACGAAAAGAAGAAAAAAAAATTACGACATCGTCCGCGTGCAAACTAAATACCAAAAGAAAAAAGAAAGAAACAAAACGTGTAGTTCTCAAAAATTTTGGACAAATTTTGGGACACAACGAGTTTTTCGGTAAAGTGCCATCTGACGATGAATCTCGAAAAACCGTAAGCACGTGGACAGTTTCGGCAGCATAGCGGCATCTACTTAAAACGAAGAAGAGCTCGATGTATAATAGAGGCGAACCTCACCGGGACAGTTGACACGTAACTCGATTGCTGCGCAAGCGAACGAGCGAGTCAGCCTTGTTTACGGCCTCGTAAAATTACCGAGTTGATGTTTCAAAGTGGAATAAAACGATTGCGGCCCGACGACGACGTCGAAGAGAGATGCGTATAAATGCTTAAGTTGAAAGAGAGAAAAAGAGGTGAAGAGAAAGAGAGAGAGAGAGAGAGAAAAGAGAAGAAAAACGAGCGCTATGTATCGTTTGGCTAATATTACGGCCGATCGATCGGACGCGAAAAATGATATTTTTGCATCGTTCCCGACGTTTATATGCGGGCGTTCACGCCCGCCAGAAATGTAACTCTCTTTCTCTCTCAAAACTCTGCTGAATATGCGCGAGGGGTGGTTTTCCTCATCGAGAATCCACGGTCAATGCCTCGCGTTTTATGTAGCGCGCGTGCGGCGAATTATGTGCTTTTGCACTTTGATCATTTTTTACTTTGATTTTATATACAAGCTTTTTTTTTATATCTGCACTTTTTTTCTCTTTCCACGAATGTTTTTGGTGCGTTTTCAGAAAAAAGCGTCGTTGTAATTTATATTCTAAAATTTTCGCGACGATGATTTTTGCGTTTGCGTGATAAAACTAGTTTGCATTTAAAAGTAATTGCGTTAATGTGGATTTTCATCTGGTTATGTAAATTACAATTATTATTATTATTCGTGTGTATTAAAGCAGGTTTTTGGCATAAAGTATAATAAAAATCTTTATCAATATTTTAAAGTAATCTTAAGATAATAAAATTGATATTTTATTGCTGAAAAAAAAAACATGTGTAAAGCGCACCTAGCAAAAAAAAATTTCTTGTTTGCGTTATAAATTTATTTTTTGTAATGCTTGCAACATACTCGCATAAGTCTTGGTGAATTAAAGAAACTTTATTGGAAAAATTATAGCGAAATTTATAGCAGACCTAGGACCTAAATAGTTATGCTTAGTAAAAACATTTTGTACTATAGAAACAATGAGTGTAATAATTTAATTATCGTCGTTACAAATAATACTAATTTTTATTATATTATCAAGATATTGTTTAATAATTTTATGTATACAGCGCAAACATTCAAATGATTTTTACAAAGAAATTCTCTTTCAATAAATTATAATGAAGAATAATTTGGTAAATAAAGTATTCATTTAAAAAAAGAAAAAGAAAAAAAAAAACAAATATGGTTATTGACTTTGTAAAAATAAAATGTTAATCCGATTTAATAGCTTTTATATAGGTAGTAAATAAAGCACTATGTAATATTTTATTCCATCAAAGAACTAATTTTATCTGACGTTATTTACGAAGACGTAACAAAGAAAAGCCAAAACAGTAAATTAAACTCGTAAATTTCATTCACAATACAATTAATCCATTTAATATCCCACACATCCCCAATAACGAAATGAAACATAATTAAATGTACTCTATAAGTAATTAAATACTGATCTATCCCATTCATGGAAAGGAGAAAGTCAATTCCCGACTGAATTTTTCCACAGAAAGGTAAGTTTTTACAATAATTTTTTTTTTTTTTTTATATAGATTTATATAAAGAAGGACGTATATGTACGCGTCGCATTTTATCGATCGAGCGCGAATAAAGAAAGAATTAAAACGAAAAAACAAAAAACAACGGCAAAGAAAGAAAGCAACTTCTCTTGGTTGAACCTCGCCAGACACCGAGCGAGCAAACCATACCATATGGCCGTCATGAAAAAAGCTCAGCGAGAATGAAATGGGCGTTAACTTACCGCGCTCGTGTATGCCTCTTGCAAAGCTCGTCGCGACTAGCGCGCGCACAGGCGGTATTATCGTTTCATGACCTTTTAACAGAAGCGTCTTTTGCCTTTCGATTCGATAAAGTGTCGGGGATTTTTCGAGTGCGCGTAAATCACGCGAGCGCCGCTCAACGGATTGGTTTATATGTCGGAACGAAACATTTTTGTAATCGGTCCAAGAGGCCGCGCGATGCTCGCTTAACTCTCAATAAAACTTCGGTAAATAAGGCTTGTTAAAACGAATACGTTCTTACAACGAGTCTATTTTCGTATATGAGCGTTGTTCTTTATATTATAGTTTTATTGGGTTATTATATCAAAAATAAAAAGCTTATATACGAACATTTTATCGTTGAATCGAAAACATTTTATTAGTTCTTTAAATGTTAATGGAATGTTCGACGGCCAATAATGTATGTATAATATTGAATAATGTATAACGATGAAAATATTAACATCTCGATATCGAAAATGTCGAATTGATTTTGAATTAAAATTTCAACTTAAAGAAATGTACTTTGCATCATACCTTGTACAAAAATTTTCCGACTATCTTTACGATTGTGGATGTTTTGCTGTAGAAGAAAACATAATAAAATTTCTTCATTCTCGTTATTGCTATCAACAGCATTATAATAATAAAAATTTCAGCTTAATTTATTTATTCGAATTACTTATGAATTTACATTGCGCGAAACGTATTTAATAATTATGTAGAAGAAGGCTGGCTATTTCGTTCAACGAGATTTCTTGTTAGAAGAAAACATTTTCTTATTAAAATAATAAAGTAGAAAATTTACACGCTTTCGATAAGGATAAATTCGCGATACAAGTATTCGCTTATTCGTGAAATCTTATTTTCGATTTTCTGAAAAACGAAGACGAAAAACCAAGCGTTTCGTTAGCATACGCATTTGAATTTAGAAATGTTATCGAGCTTGAGAGTAATAAGCGCGAAATCATCAATGAGGGGGGGGGGGGGAGAAGAATTCTTACAGTCGGTACACGTCGAAGCGAAATAAGAATTCGCCAGCGAATTCACGCGAATATAAATTACTTCTCTCTCGAGCGCCTAGATTTCCGATAAGAAGGTCCAGTTAACGAGCGAACATAAAAAGACTTTCCGCCACGAGAACGAACGGCGTACAGTCCATCCCCAAGTTTTCCCTATCCCATGAGTACATACGTAGCACGCATGGATTAACTCGCACGAAGCAATCCTTTTTTTCATTCCATTAACGCCCGGAATAATATCGCGGCTCCGATACGTTTCACATTTAATTCCTTCTCCGGGTGTACATAAGCAATAAGCGTAAATTCATAAGTGTATAACGCGCGTCGCTTGTGTTAAGGTACACTCGGGCGACATAAATATAAATGAAAGCGAGACATTGTTCGCGTTCGCATAAACTCACTCGGTATTGGCCGCGGCTTTGAGATCCTATCAAATGTGTATAACAGGTATATATATCGAGGATGTTCGCCGCGTATCTTTATATACGCATATATGCGCATAAAAGCGAGGCACTTAATAACAAGTGAAAGAGCATAATGCGCACGGAATAAAGACGATCTCTATCTCTTTTTCCCTCCCTCTCTCAAAAGAGAGAGAGAGAGAGAGAGAGAGAGAAAAGGGCAGAACACGTCGAGGATGCAGCGGCCATCGCGCGAATTCCTTTCCTACACATACACGCGCGCGCGCGCTGTATTCGCGCTCGCAATGGACGCAGATACGAGGAATATGCCGCCCGTTTGCTTTTTTATTTCTTCTTCTTTACGGTCACCTATATACGTATAATGTTGGCGAGCTCACGAAAAAAAAAAAAAAAAAAAAAGAATGGTAAAGACGCTGCTTTCGCGCGGTATCTTTCGCACGGCATAATAAAACCCTGGATATAATTATCCGGATTCGAGAAAGGCGGCAGCAGAACCAGCAGCGGGAGCAACAGCAACGTCGCCGACGGACGGCAGCCTTAAGCCGAGGATTTTTCGAGCGCGCGAGCGCTTCAACGATAAACCGTTTCTCCCGTAGCGATTCGGCTGTTTTCTCGTGTCGCTGGCCGAATAAGGGAGGCTCATAAACTGCCTGGTTCTCTCTCTCTCTCTCTCTCTCTCTCTCTGTTACTCCCCTTCCCTCTTGTTTACTCTTTTCTTTTGTAACCGGAGGTCTCTGTCTTTGTCTTTCGATCTTTTTCTCGACTGACACGAGGGTGTAGGTAGCCTTGAGATAGCTTCGCAGGAAACAAAAAGACAAAGTTTAAGAAAAAAAAAAAGTAAGAGAGAAAGAGAGAGAGACAGAGAGAGACGACGTGAGTAAAGTATAGCTTATTGGAGATATCGACTTTTAAAAAAGAAAGAGATAAAAGGAGAAGGAATTTCTTAAATTACTGAACGCTCTACTATCAGAAAAATTATCGCAAAAGCAAGATATTGCTTTTTCTCCTTCTCTTTTCCTTTCAATAAGCCGATTGTTGGGATTCTGATCTTAATTTAACTTTTTCATATACTAAGGCTATTTATCCAATCTATCAAATTTTATACAAATCTTTTAACTTTAATTGTAAATGCATTCACATAGATATACAGATAATTCTTCATAAATAATAACTTTAATATCTAAATTTACAATTTTATTTAAATTTTGTTTTAAAACTTAAACGTTGAATTAAAATTATTGCGATATAATGTATTTCAAATTAATCTACGTTTTAAATTTAATATTTTATAATTACATTTAATTGATAATACTAATTAATCGGGCAATATCCTTAAATAAAATAATTCTCAAGAATGAAAGTCATCAATACATCGATAATTCATATTTTAATTTTCGAAAATCGCAAGCATATAACCGAAATGCGAAAGAGAAAAAGAAAAAAAATCATAAAATCCTCTCGATTTCCAAATGATTCGAAAAGATACTCTCATCCGCAACGGAATTTATTCATACAGGAAATCCACGTGGAAAAACGAAGGCTCTTTACTTATGGTGGGGAAACGATTTAACGGTTATGCGCAAGATTTAATCGATGTCGTAAAACGTAATTTTAATCGGCCATACTCGCACCGTTCTCTCTCTCTCTCTCTCACTCTCTCACTCTCTCTCTCTCTCTGTCTCTTTCGCTGAGCACTTCCCCGTCAATTTTTAATACTGACCTAGTCTCACTTGCATATAGGGATTATCGCGAGCCGTAACTTTTATTTTTGCCAAGATATACAAACCTTCCGAGGCCATGAAATATTCATGAGAACAATAATCGAATGTATATAACATGCGATAGAAACAGCTACGCGAGGCCGTAAAATTGCTCGTGGGTGGAGGAGGGCACTACAAATTCCCTCTCCCCCCCCCCCCCTCTCTCTCTCTATCTATCTCTCCCTCTTCCTCTAACTTTGTTATTCTATGTTTATGCTTATTATTTTTTTAAATTCTTTTTGTCTACTCAATCGCTTTGTGAACTTGAGCAATAAATAGGATTTCTTACATCCATGTCACGCAGAGGTTCGTATACTCCAATAATATAAAAATAATTCTGCAGTATTTTATTTGTAAGGTATGATATAGTTAGCCAAGGAAATGTTTATCGGATTTAGTAAAATGTATTGTTCCAAATGACGGATTTATAAATGTTCGGTGTACATGAAAATGTAAGAAATGGCTCATTAATAGTTACGTTATTTTTAAATTAGCACTAAAATCTAACCACATAAGCGACTTTCAGTACGTTATCGGGACAAGGTTTAAATAGTGTAAAAATTATAAAAAAAAACACAAAGATGTCACGTTAAATTTACAGTTTGAATTAGTAGCGCTAAGCAAAAAGATATTAATTTTTTATTTCGTGATTAAAGTAAGCATATTATTCCGCTATTAACGACACGCAATAAGATTTATACCGCATACTTAATTATCCTTGATATAATAATAATAATGATGATGATAATGCCCGGCAACCGCAATTAATCATCAAATCAATGAACAATAAATTATTATTTTAATTTACGCGTCGGGCTACCTACCAGCTCTCATTTCGGGTTCGCCTACAAATCAAGCAAATTCGAAATCAATAAAAGTCTTGGTCTGTTCGGTCGCTCGACCTACAAATAAAAATAAAAAAAAAAAAAAAAAGAAGGAAAAAATGAACGAAGATCGTAAATCGCTTTTTCGCGAAGAGGAACAATAACGTTGAACGCACGAGAACCCATCCGCGCGCGCGTCTCTTCTTTTTCGTATCATATACAGCACACACGCGAGAGAGAGAGAGAGAGAGAGAGAAAGAGAGAGAGAGAACGAGAAGCGACGCCGGCAATCGATCGTATTCACGCGACGGGCAGCGGGCGTTCACTCGGCAGCAGTGACATCTGTGTCGCGGCGAGCGAACCCACGGGTTGAGGTGATTCCCGGCAGAGCGCGTCTTCGACCCTCCCCTCGATGGCCGCCTGTTGGTGCGCGGCGATTGGTCCTCGACTCGGCGGCCATCGTGGATTCCACGCATAGTTTGCATAATAAGCCGAGTAATGGCCGCTCAGGCAACCAATGACCTTCGTTCGGGGGTGTGGCGAGAGGTGCGGGGGGCGCGTCTTTTCAACTCGATAATGGCCTCCGGGGCGGGGATATCTTCTGGAGGAGGAGAAAGTTTGAGCGGAGATTTTCGTTTTTTTGACCGCCGAAAATCTCGAGATCTCAATATATTTCTTTAAACTCTTGATCGAAGTTTTTGTTTCTTTTTTTTTAAACAATCAAAACTAATTCGTATTTTTATGCGCTTATTGAATCTAAGATGCACAATTTTAACGGATTTATTTAAAAAAATTTTAAATTTACTGGAAAACTAACTATTTTAACATAATACAAATAAATATAAAATCTGAAAAAGCTGCGCAAGAGCATCTTTATTTTTATTACATCGTATTTAAAATGAAACAATTTAAACAGTTTGCGGTCAATTTAAAAAGAAAAATCTTGACCCGCATTCGACAGTCATAAACATAAAAATCCATACACATCGAGGGTAACAGGTACATAAACAGATGAGCGAAAGACGCCGGCGCTAGGCAGTATCGAATGCAAATCGCTTAGCGTCATTCGCGCCGAGGGACGATGAATGGACTTTACGACGACTCGTAAAATTAAAAATCCCGATCTGTGGCGCACGTTCACTCAAAAGCAAAAGAACGAGAGAGAAAGAGAGAGAGAGAGAGAATGAGTAAAGGGCATCGCACTATAACACAAGTTACCACATGAAAGGCACGAGGCGGCCGTTTCTCCGTAGAAACGAAACGGCACATCGCACGCTCTCGCTCGCGGGGTGTCGAGGACGTAAAAAATTTTACGATCGCGGTCAATAAAGTGACGTAACTTAAGTATTTTAGCGCAACCGGCGCTAGTGACGTCACACGGCACTTTAACTACAGACAGCTAAACAGACGGTGAGCGGAAATCCGTGGACGGATGAGAAAGGAAGATCGCCGGTGACACCTACACCGTAAAGTTCCGAGCGAGCGCTACACGGTGAAAGGGTTGCAAGGCCAAGTCGCGCACGACTCAAACTTCACGCGCGCTTACAAATACGCAAACGTAAACAGAGGGCACCGGTACTGCATGGAGGAGTCGGCCGATGGTTTACGGCATTCCGCTGATGGCGCGAGGAGAGACACGAGAGTGCCGCCGCTGCCGCCACCGCCACCGCCACCGCCACCGCCACCGACGCCGACGACGACTGCTACGTCGCGCCCATAAAAATGTAACGAGCCTGTAAACGTTCGTTTATATTGCCCAGCCTTTACACCCGTCCGACGCTCGCTAACACACCGGATTGAGGTAGGTCCTCCCGCTCGCGTGTGATATATCCGACCTCGCGGGCTATTACGTCAGAACTGCACAAAACAATGACTTATCCGTGTGTATAATGCGCCTTTATCGCTTTGAACATGAATCGGCGACTTTTTTTTTTTTCTATCGCGTATATATTACATTGTTTTTCTTGCTGTTTTCGATACGATTTATAATGCGACCTCGTTGAGCAAGGCTATTTGCGTAATAATCGCACGAGTGCGTGCGTTTTAAGCGGTTTAAATGTGAAAATATTATATCAATCATCGTATGCGCTCTCCTTGGTATTGAGAAACAGTAGTTTTATTAAACAAAGATATTGTTTGTCGTTACAGCAGCCACGCACCATCGTGCGACGGAAGTATTTGTTTTATCAGCTTACGGAATTTCGCATTGATTTAGATTAAGAAAATCATTCGAATACTCGATTGTGCGAATTATAACGTTGGATTGTTTTGAATATAAAAAAAAAAAAAAAAAATAGATAAAGCAGAAAGTTTGTTAACTTTAAAATAACGTTTCGATAAGATAAAAATTAATAGTCGCTCAATAATCGATTAAAAAACTACAATCGCACGTTTACAAAACGATATAATCATAGACAATGACGGATTGCACATTTTGATCGTCAAGCAGACGAGAAGCAGTATCGTAAAATAAAAAAAATAAAAAAAAAAAAAAAAAATTATGATATCAAAAATAAACCTCAATCTGAGAGAAAAGTTGATGAGTTTTATTACTCGCAGTTTGTTTCGGTATCTGACTTGCACATATAAAAAGATATATAATGTACGAGTACGATTAAATAACAATTTTGAAGAAAAATAAAGGTACCGGTGGTAAAAGTAACTCGTAAAAATCCCGTAAATTTAAGTACGATAACCCGTCTCGCCGTCAAAACAAAAACTATTCCCGCTCCCGTGCATGAATTATCCACAGGATTCTTTGCGTTATAAAAGCCTAAACTCGTGCTCGTTTAAACTTCCTTTTCTCTCGCTTTTCCGCTCTCATATCCTCCTCTGCATGTCTGTAAGAATAAAATTATATCTCTGCCTTGCTTTAAACGGTACAAAAACTCGGCTCGCGAATTTATCGGCATACAGTTCGGATGAATGAAAGATTTCGAGTCTACCGCGAGAGCGTATTAAAAAGGAGCCGCGCGACGCTCGACTTTATGTCCTGCCTCGACGTTCCGGACGGCTCGATGTCGTCGGTTATAGACAAGCAGCCGCAATCCTCGCGTGAATGTACGTGCACGCGAGCGTGTGCATAAAGCGCGCCTGCACGTTCGCCTTTTACGATCTTTGCGTAATACCGTAGCTGAAAGAGAGAGAGAGAGAGAGAGAGAGAGAGAGAGAGAACGAGTAGCTCTAGTCGTTCACCGGGTTACCAACTACTCTTCCTGGCCGTCGGCGCCGCCGTCGTATACTCGCGACCTTGACACTGATCCACGCTCGCGCGTCCATATAACGCGACACGTATACAGATATACGTGAACACACAAGTGGGAGGAGACATAATTCATGTGCGAGTGTATGAATGCGTGTACGCTCGGTTCTCTCTTTCTCTCTTTCTCCAACTCAGTTCCCCAGGTGTATAAGAGGCGTGTGTGCACTAGGTATGTGTATGCGTATAGAGTCGACGCGTGCGGAAGCGAGACCGAAAGAGGTACTCCGGAACGCTTTACGGCTTGTCGGGGAGGCCGGTCGCGCGAACGGCTCCTCGTTTTACTAACGCTTAAAAGTTTATTGGCGCTCATAAAACGCGGACGTTTAGCTTTATTTGGCCGCGCTACAACGTTAAGAGCGAGAGAGCGATGACTTAGGGACGACGCGTGCATCTGACTCTTTCTCTCTTCCTCATTCTGTCTTTTACTCCGAGGAGATGCACTTTACGATGTTTTTGTAGGATTTGCACGCGTACAATATAAACGTCCAGCTTGAACGTTTATATTGTGTACACATACATACGTATATAGATGAGTTAACGCGCGCAGATACGGTAGCGAGGAGAGAAACGGTAATGACGCAAAGGTCGTTACACCGACCGATTCACGGCTCTTCCGTGTTTGTTTATGTATTTTTCATTCACGAGTGACCGCGATTCGCGCGTGTCAGGTGGCGCGAGCGTTGAGAAACAAAGTGTACATGTTTTACGTACACGCGATACGTTTATAAGTTACGTTCTACATATATGGGTCGCCGAGATATGTACACCGAGCGAGGAATACAAACTAAGATTGTTACGGTATTCTAGCGAGCAATTTTATTTTGATGCGCGAGATGCATGATTGAAATGAACACGATGCAAAATAAGAAAAGCGTCATAAAGAGAAGGTTTTTAAAAATAACTATGTACGAGTACAATTTTTATAACGATTACCAGTATGATGATGCACATTATTTTTATTTTATAAAATAAAAAAGGAGGCTTATTTCAAATTACCGTTGGTAAATAAACATTTGTATTATCAAAATTGTTGATAAAGATTTTAAAAACTGTTAATATTTTTCCAGATTTAATCCATCATTTAATCTATCTATATATTTAAATAATCATGTATCTTTTTTAAATTCAATAATAATATTATTTTAATCACACGTTATTAAAAAATTTTTAAATTAAATTTCGTAAAAAAATCAAACGTGAATTTTTGATCCAACTTAACAAAAAATTTCGGTATCGTCTCGTTTAAGCGCCTCGAAATTACAACTTTAATGATCTAAAATTAGATAGGTAAAGACATCAATTATGACTTCGGAGATATTCCAAAGGCAGTTCGAGAGCAACAGAGGGAGTCATATTTAGCGGTTATACCGAGGATCGTCTGTCGGCCGCCAGTGAATATTATTGTTGTCTGGGAAAGATATACTCGTAATATCTTTGGCAAAGATCGTAAAACGACTCGTTAGCTTTGCATAATAATCGTTCTGCGTGTCGCAGGTCAACGTTGGGCAATTTTGAACTGACTGGCTTTCATTCATATACATCCCTGTAAATTTGCGCGTGCAAAAGAATTGAAAAAGATTTTCACGAATGAGATAAATTATTTTAAGTTGGAAATTTCGATTGGGTGCATCGCTTTTGATAAAACTCGCGCTCAAAAATTTAGCGTCTCGTTGCGCTCGTTCGCGTACATACGTTAGATGGCGCGAGCTCCTTCATTCTTTATGAAGAAGAAAGAAAGAACGATTTGTTTGTTTACAATATACGTATATTATTTTGTTACATAATTAATACATGTTTCACAATATTATCGTTAAATAAATTATATTTTGATTTTGCATACTACAAATTGATTCAACCTTTCGTTACAAAAACAAATATAATTCTTTTCGAATGTATGCGATACAATATCAAAACATTAAAAATGACTCCCGTTTTAAATTGATATTTTTAACTCAAACATAAAATGATAACTAATAATCTATATACTTTTAAATCAAATAAATAAATCGTAGGTAAGTACAAGTAAAAAAGCTTTTTCGAATATTTACGATGAATGAAAGTAAGCAAAAACATAGTTAATTTATACGGGAAAAAAAAAAATACATATAAATGTACATACAAATTAAAAAATAAATTTATAAGAAAATTTTCAAAAGACATTGCAAAGAATGTCGAAATATGTTATTCAGGGTCAGACGCCGAAAGCGTGTTTTTCGTTTACAAACGCAAGGCGGCATTAATTTTTAACGGAGCGAGATTCCTCCAAATTGGCAGGATATACCAATCTAAATTTAAATCAGGGTATGGTAGTCGGGCAGCACGTATGTAACGTAGCAAAATTTATGGGAGGTCATTCTACTTGAAGACATTGCCTTTGTACGTGATCGCGTCTCCGTACGTCGTCTACGTCTGCGTTTATAAGTATATAAGTGTATGCTTTTGTACAATATTGTCCCGTATGCTCGTAAATATCTCACTTATTCCGATAAAATTTTGACTTTTAAATATAAATTTTGCAAAAAGCGCGAGAGACTTTTCCCCGCTCAATTCTTTTTTTTCTTCTTTCGTATAACAGTATGTGCCAACTTGAAATTTTCATTAATAATGCTTTTATCTCGAATGAAACATAATGTTTGTTTATAATAAAAATTTTGATAATTTATTTCTTTTTTCAATTACACACGCATACGTCGCACAAGCACGTACCGTGTCATTGTTAACGATAAAGTCGAAATTTTATATTCGACGGTTAATTACACTTGTCCGTTCATCATAACATTCCCAACTTCCAAAAAATGAAACGCAAAAGGCTCGTCCGACGGTGCAACGTTTCGTACGCACATTCACGAGCGAGTAACTTTAATTAAAGATAAATCAAATGGCCCGAGCAAGTGCAATAATTTATCAAAAGACAGGCGAATACGCTTTTAATTTACAATCGAGCCAACGTGCGCGCGTCTCGAAAGATCGAGCACACGTAAAGGCTGCACAAAATCGTGAAAGTTAAACGATGGCGCATGTTAATGAACCCAGCACACCTTGAGTGGTTTAATTTCCACGATGCACGATCGGCGTTACGCCTTGAGCCGAAACGTCCACGTTTTATACATACACATCTGTACGAGTATCCGTCTGTGTGCGTATTACCAAAATTCCTCGAGTGTTGCATTATTGATCGCGGCGGCACATCCACGCCCTCTGCGTTCGAGCGGACGCCTCCTGGGCCTCATTTAGCTCTCGCGGGGCGACGCCACGTTTAAAGTGAGAAGAAGAGAAGAGACGCGCGCGCGCGAGCTTTGGAACAAGAATGGCGGGCACGAGGAGCACGGGGGAAATGCCGAAAGATAAAGAGACGACGAGGCAGCCAAAAGAAAGAGCACGAAGGGAAAGGAAAAAAAAAAAGAGAATAGAAAAGAAAAAGAAGCTACTCAGACGCACGCAAGCACACACGTACGCGCGCGTATGAGAATGCGGCTGGCAATATCGGGTGCGCATAGCAGCGCGCCGCCGTTGCGTTTGGTTAGGTTCCGCTTCATGAAGGCTCATAAATATTCCTTCCTCTCGGCTCTGCCATAAAGAAAGAGCTCTCTTACTCCTCCGAAAGGGGTTAATTTTTTTTTCTTCTTCTTCACCAGTTCCCTTCTACATCGTCCTCTCCTTCGTTCTTCTTCCTCTTTATTTTTTCTCGCTGCAGCTGAGAGCTTGTGAGCACGGTCAGACCGAGGAGGAAGAGAGAAAAAAAAAAAATAAAATTCGCCGACCCAGACGCGGCAGCCGATCTACTATAACGCAGAGGAAAAGAAAGAGAAAGAAAAAAAAAGGACAATGGACTTTCTGAGTAACTGGTTTGCAAGGAACGAGTACCAGACAGAGGTCACATGGAGGATTGAAAGGGTTGTGCGAACGAATTTTCTCTCTGTGAAAATTTCAAGCGATTTGATTCTCCATAGGTCGATAGACTCGTTTTTTTTCGATTGTTTTTCTTGGCCAAAAATATTTCTTGGATAAAAAGTGAAGTTTTTTGTAAAATTATTACATAAAATGATTTATATTATATAAAAATTACTTTCAAGGCAATTTCAAAATTTTGTTGGTAATATTTAATACAATATATCTTTATAATTTAATTTTATTTAAATAAAGTAAAAGAAAGGCTATTGTATGGTTTTAGTATTAGTGAAAATTTTCAGAAACAAATGTAAAGTAATAAAGTATTTCGATAAAATAAATTAATTAAAAATGCGCTTGTACATATTCTTTTACATTCTAATTTATACATTTTGATCGTTAATCTGCCTTGTTATACACATGTTTTTATGTAAATAAAAAGTTCCTCAAGCCTTTACAGTGTACGAAGACAAGTTCCGACGGAACGAATTTCCACCTACAATACAAAGCGAAACTGAAGCGAAGAAAAGATAAAAAATAAAAAAGATAAACGAGGGCACATGACGAATTCATCAACTTTAAGGCACATCAATAGTTTACGATTCCATCCAATAATTTATCGCTATTCATAAATTCACACAAGTCAGCATACTTTTCCACCGACGCAAGCCACTCGCGCGCGGGTTAAAAAAAATGCCTTTTCCATGACGTAAGAGCAGCGCGACTAATTCGTCGATTGCGCGCGCCAGAAAATATACATTCTTTGACGCATCGACAAGTTCGCGCGCTTGCATATTCATACCAATTGCGGTGCATGAATATCAACTTAGATATATATATAAAGGCCGACTTGGTAGTCGTCGTGAACGATGAGGAGGTCGGCCCCTTAGACGGTCCGCGAGACACGAAGGGCAAACGTGACCGCCTTCATTGACTTTACGAGCGATAAAACGGGACTTTATAGTTTGTGGGGTAGTTTGCCGCTCTTCGGGCTGTAGTTTCTTGGCTACCGGCGCGACTCTTACGCGAGAGAAATGTATCGCCGCGCGCGCCCGCGCGCACACACTCGTGCGCGTGTTTTCGCGCGTTAACTCCAAACGATAAACACTCAACGGCTGACTTTCCGCCGAAGCGTCGAAGACGAACTTCGTCGAAAAACGGAGGAGGCGCAAGAATAAGAAGCTCGTTGACGGGGTGATTTAGGTTCGTTTGACGCTTCTCGGTAAAAGGTTAAACGCTTTTGTAGAACGTTTCTCCGGAGAAGAGCGAGTGCAAAATAGCGTACGCCGATATTTTTTGCGCGCGTAGTGGAAGACGTTTTTGTTTGTTTGTTTTTTTTTTTTTTTCCTACTATAACTTTTTGCTTTACGAGCGAGAAAAACACAATGATTAAGTGCGTGTAAGCAGCCTTGGTAGCTTGTTACTTTTGACGGAAAATGCGCGTTTAATAAAGCACTGATTGGCACTTCAATGACACATCTTCCGTGTACTTTCTTGTCGATTCTTTTAGTTTTTATCTTTTCTCGGTTGAAATATTTTACGAGCTTGTTTTTCCTCGCGTAACTCAGCGTCGACGCAGTGTGCGAATGACTTTTTCTTTTTCTTCCTCTTCTTCGTTTTCGTCTTCGCCGTCGCAAGAATTTTCAATTGTGTGACACTTGTCGAAGTTTTCTTCTTGTTAAGACGTCAAATAAATATGTGTTACTAAGAATATCGGCAATCGTTTACAAATATTTTTTTGTTAAGAGTCATTTCAATATAAATCCGAAAATTTAAGAAAACACAAATGTAAATATTATCACTTATAAAGAAAACTTTTCATTATATTCTGAAAAAAAAAAAAAAAAAAAAATTACTCAAAAACTTAACAAATATTCACTTGCTTAAAAAAAATGGAAAAAAAAATAATATTTAAAAAGATGCGTTCAGTCGGCTACTTGTCGAAGATCCAGTGAGACTGAATGAACGAGCTTACGAAGAAAAAAAACCGCGTCCGAGAGCGAGCAAGTCTCCGACGTAGTGGTCACAAGCAATGTTAAATTCTCTTGGGAGAGACGCTATAAAGCGATAAAACGGAGCGCAGAAGGGTTAACGATGGGTTCACTCTCTCGCCCTTGTCCAAGACTTTGCCTTTCGAACCCTCGCGACCTTCGGCTAACTCTAATCCTTCCCTCTCTGCGATATTACTTTCGGAAAGTCGTTGCGGCGTTACGAATGTCCAAGAGCTAGCGGGATGCCTGCCTGCGGCAAAAGAATGCCTATCGACCTGTCGGACGCTCTCCTCGTAACCCTTTGGCTTACCGCATAGAAAGAGAATGGATAAAACGTATGCCGATGGTTTTCTTTTCTATGCTGTTCAAGGTTCTACACTTTTTGGCCTTCGGTGGTGGAATGTATGCATGGCTTTTGGTTGAAACTCTCGTTGCTTTTGTTTTTTAAAACATTTTTATTAAGTTCAATTATTTATAAGAAATTTTTTGTAATTTTTAATAAATATTAAATTTGTAGATAAAATGAATTTACATTTGAAGAGAAATAATTTAACATAATTTTAATATTCTTTCTGCGAAAGAAATAATACATAAAATAGGCGAGTGTCAATATTTCTTTGCGCAAGGATGCAGGAAATCGTGTGATAATAATTCATTCATTTACGATGGCATCGTACGTACTTTCATTACGTAATCTGAACAAGTAACGTTAATAAATAACAATAAATAGTTTCATTCAAGAAATTCTAAGAAGTAAAAAAAGTTGCTAGAGCAACTTAAATATCATCGCGTGGACTCAAGAAGATTATAAAATTTTAAACGGTTCTCTCACTCTCTCTTTCTCTTTGTGTAACTTAAAGAAAAATTTTACCGTTCTTTGTAATATCATTGCACCGTAAAAACTTTGGTGAGAAGTGAGAACAAAAAAAAAAAAAAAAAATAACAGTTGCAATAAGCTCGCGCAATCAGTCTAAATGTGAACAAATTTTTGTCTTTTTCAAGACGACCCAATTTACTCAGTCTTTATAATTAGACAAAAGACGAGTGATATTTATTAAAAAGTAAATAAATTGGACTGTTGATATTGTAATAAATTTATCCAGCATATCATCACGATTATATTTATGCATAATTTCTTCGACAATAATTGACGGATCGAAAACTTAACGAGTTCTTTAAACGTTAAATTTCTCTCAAATAACACAAATTTCTCCGAACCGTCGACGAAAGCTAGCAAATTCATCTATATGCGATCAAAAAAGCCACGTTTGGCCGCGAAGCCTTTGAAGAGAGAGAAAGAGGCAGCCGAGTCGGCACAGCCCCAAGAATAATCAAGAATGGCGTCAGCGTGAGCACCTAAATGGCGTGCCGCGCTTAATTATAACTCGCGGAGAGAAAGTAAGTATACTACTACGAAAAGAGGAGAGTAACTCGAAGAGGGAAAAAGAAAAAAAAATTATAAAAGAAACGTCGGTATACTCGAAAGAACCCCCCCCCCCCTCTCTCTCTCTCTTTCTTTCTCTCGTCAACGCGGCGGCGCGCGATTTTTCGGCGTCGTCTGAAATTAGAACGAATATAATATCAAGCAAGGAGGCCCTAAACACGGCTTTCTTTCAACTCGGAAGCCGTCGGATGCGTGCGCAATTGAGCGTGTAGCCGCGAGGCGGCTTCTCGGCTGGCTAAAGCGAAAACGATACATACAATGTTTCTTTCGTGTGTTGCGTCTATAGCGGCTTGAACGAGTCTACATGAAATTATCGTAAAACGTTACGACATTGTATGAGAAAAGAAGTTATACTAAAAATTGATGGTTTTTGGGTCGAACGTGGTTAAGTTGTATAATAAATGGCTTTTTATGAATTCTCGTGTTCAAAGGATGAATTATACATTAAATGTTACATTTTTTTTAATAATATACGTTTTTAAACTGTTTAAGTTAAGTTAAATCATAATAATTATAATTCATGTTTATGTTTCATCATTTATATTATGTGTAATATTAAAAATGAAATGTAATAAATTAAAATATTTTGAGAATTTCTACATTTTTAAACGAATTTTTAATTAAATAAATAAAATAAAATTTAACTGAATATTTCACAAATTTGAAACATTTTCTAAAAATATACTAATGCATCGATATTATAGTATAACAATATTTCATTTTATAAATCAAGAAAAATGTCTTTAACGAAACGAACGGCTTTCATCAGTAAGTCAAAGCAATAAAAAAAACATGGCGTCTCTTGAGAAAATTTCTCACTTCGAAGTAACGCGTATATGCAGCAAGACATTTTGAGCGTCGATTCGTTGTGAAATGATGCGATGGATCTTGTTCTCCCTCTTCTTCTTTCTTTTAAGATGTATGTGCGTATAAATATTTATGCTACACAATCGCAATTCTCATGTTAAAAACGCCAAGGGTACAAGGTCATCCTTTTCTTAGTATATGAACGCGCGCGCATATTTTTACCAATTTTTTCTCGGTAGCCCGTGTATATCATCAATTTATAAAAAAAAAAAAAAAAAAAAAAAAAAAAAAAAAAAAAAAAAAAAAAAAAAAAAAAAATAATAAAGCAAGAATTTCGAATAAATTGGCGTTTTTAATTTTGCGACACAATTTTAACCGTGAAATATTCCGCGAATAAAAAAATTAACTTGATAATTTTTTTTTAATTTATAAAATTATAAATTGTGTATTTTAATCGATATTTTTTAAACATTTTTTATAGTTAATTTTGTTTTACACTCTTTTTTTTATTTAAATTATCAATATATTTAAATTATATTTTTCTCTTTTATATATAAAATAGAATTTTAAAAAAATCATAAAAAATATAATTTATTTAACTTAATCATCTAATGCTTATATTATTAAACTGAACTTTAGTGTTGAAAATTTTTGTACTTAACTTTAACAATGAATATTTAATTAAAAACTTTTTCTCACACGACACAAAGTTCTCCTGTAACATTAAAAAAAAAAAAAAAAAAAAAAAAAGGGGGAACCTTTTTGACTAAAAGGTAAGCAAATGAACAAACTCTCGCAGTAGATAAGTCCAAAGTTTCGTCGTAAAGTAAACTTTGTTGTTTTAAAAAATAATATTACATGAAGTGGATATGTCGCCATTGGCACGTACTATGACTTTGTGCTTTGATGTTCCCATGAGAACAAGCAACCGAATGAATTATATCCACTCGGTCTCCGAAGCCGAAGGGGAGTCTCAAACTACAAAATGGTGCCTTCGTACAAACGCGTTTTTTCTCTCTTTCTCTCTTTCTCTCCTCTTCCTTTTTTAAAACTCCCAAATACTCGAATGGAAATGACGAAAATCGATTTTCCAGCGCACTGATTTTACTCTCTAATATAATTTAGATATTTATAATAATACATATATGTTTTATATTTAATAAATAAATATATTTTATTAAGGTGATACAGTAATTTAATTATTTAAGTAAAATATTTATAAGAAAATTTTACGAAAATTTATGGAAATTTGTATTATTATTTAGATTATACTTGAATCGACAATTGTATATTAAAGTAGATAACGTTATCGATTATTTTTACTAAAAAGTTTATTTTTTTGCACCGATGGTTTACTCGGAAAGTTCGATATCTTAAAAATTATTCCTTTATAATTTTTTTACTTTATTTTCGAGAACTCGAAAATAAGCTTTTCGATTAACTTTCGAAACCTGTACACGAATATTTTATCTAGATTAAACAATACAATTTACTTCAACGTGTAATGACGTAGCCCATAATTTTCTTTCCGCTCGAAAAGAAACGGTTCGATAATTGAAGCATTAATTATTCCAAAAAGAAGAAGACAAGAGATAATCTTCGAGAAATTTTTGTTTCATTTTTTTTCTCTCTTCCTCTCGTCCTCGAATTTCGAGAGCGAAGGTTGAAAGGCTCGCATTAACGTAGAGTGCCGAGATAGAAAGAGAAAGAATGCGTTCGTGTCTCGATCGCTTATAATATCCCTTCGGCAGGCGGATACCTTCGACGTCTGCTCTCTCGACGTGGAAAGAGAAAGCCCAAGAGCGCTCGCGCACACTGGCTAATTAGGACTTGATTGGAGAGCCTCTGCCACCCCTCCGATATTCATATCTTCTCCTTGAGAGTGAATACGTATATAGTGTATAGGTATATCCTTTTAACTCAGTCCGTCTTTTTCTTCGCTATATTTTTTCCGCCCCTTTCTCCACTTTGGTCGATCTCTCGCCCTTCTTAAATGCGAACCTAAAGTGTACATCCCACCTTTGTTTCCGTGTGTATTCATGCTCACACACACACACATATACACAAATATAAAACGGTAGCGTTTGCCGGCTATGGTCGAGCAATAAGAAGAGCTAATTTTATATTAAGAGAGAAACGGTGTAAAAGAACTTGAATGTTCAGTGCTTTGCCCCTATAAATTTACCGACTAACAGACGATAAGTAAAAGATAATTTTTTTTTTAGGAACAAACGCATTGCAAATAGGTTTGTAAAAAAAAATTTGTAATAAATGTTAATTAAAATCAATAAATGAATTATTAAACAGAATTATTACATGATTTTAAATTAAAATAAAAAAAATAAACATAAAACGTTAAATAATGTAAAGTAGTGATAGCACAATAATTATGTTATTGTTAAATTATAAAAATTTTACGATGTTTACCACAATAAATAACGAAATTATATTTTTATTTTATTGCACATTATCCGCGGCGTTCACAGTGGCTACAATCAACAAAATTTTTCTCGGTTTATACGAACGACTGGGTTGAAGAATTGTTGATTCTCTTTCTCTCTAACTATCTCTCTCTCTCTTTCTCTCGTCCGTGTAATTGCGCAATTTGACCGGCAATTATACTCGAACGCTGGTCTCTCTCTCTCTCTCTCTCTCGGGCCGATCTGTACAATTCCTCTCGGTTGTTCGTATATATACAAAGGTGTATACGTAAATTTACCGGCTTGACTCACAACCTTATCGCGTACATTAAAACGGCAGCCGTGAGACGTCTCAGAAAGGGAGAAAATGGTGGCTTAACGATCCCCTAGAATACCAAATACTCCGTCTCGTTTTAAATGTGTCTGTCTGTCTGTCCGTCTATCTCTCTCTCTCTCTCTCTCTCTTTCTCTCCCTCTCTTCTTCTCTCTTTATCTTTCAGTATACGAAGATCATCTTGGCTCTCCGAGTTAGCAACGTGTGAAACGCCATATTTCGTCGGTTCGCCGTTTTGCATATTATACGATACCAAGAGAACCGCTGGATTACGAACATTTCATTTTTAACTCTTTGAGAGAAGTTAATATACTTTTTTTCTCTTGGCTCGAAAAATAATCTACTTTGAAAATTTTGCATTACAAGTGTGCTTATTTTAGTTTTTTCTTTTTAACAGAGCCGTGTATTTACTAAATTTCTAATTTATTTTTTTCTTTTGGCAATTAATTTACACATTTATATTATTTAATTAAGCAAAAGAATATTTGGAGAATTTAGCTGCGAACGAACGTTTTAAAAACAAGGATTACACAGAGTATTTAAATCTACAATACTTAAAATATTCTATAACGCTGGACTGTTAGATTTTCATTAAATTTGTACCAAAAGTCAATTCAGTTGTAGATATAACACGTTCCATTTTATTATTTATTTTTTTTATTTTTATTTACTCCGTCCCTTTTGAACTCCTGATCCTTTTTGGAGGGCTTCTAGTTACATTAGTATAATTATACAATTTTTTACATACATTATGATTGTGTGAATGATACAAAAACAATTTATTTTTAAATAATTTTAAAAACTAAAAACAAGCAAAACTACAATCAAATTCAACTTTGAATTAGAGCTATCATTGCTTTTTTCAAAAATATCTGTATTATCTATATAATAAATTAGATTTTTAAATTATCATCATTTCTGAAAAATTTGAAACACTACTAAACTCTTCTTTACTTTACTATTACAATTTCTTAGCAAGAAGACAACTTTTAATATTTAATTTAATTTTTAATTAACATATAATTTTATAATTCTAATTTTCTTATAGTCTCTACACTTTCTTCTTTTTATAGTTTTCTTCACGTTTTTACTATTTTTCCACTTTTTAATACTGTAGATTATTAATACTGTTCCAGCATTTCCTGACACTTTTGTTTCTCCTTTTCTTTTACAGCATCTTTCTTTTAGTCTTCTTCCTTTCTCTTTCTATAAACAAATTTTAGAAACTCTAAATCTCTGTTTTATTATTTCTTCTGTATTTTTTTCGGTCTTTATTTTCTTACATTTCTTGAATACATTTAGTATGTTCTCTTTATTTTTATTGCGAAGTCTACATTTCCTCTTTTCTACTTTTTCCTGGTGTTCTTTTCCTTTGTATTCATTACGGCACTTGAATCTTGCCATAATTCTCCTTTCTTAAGGTAACATTTTTTTCTTTAAATAATCTGCCACTTTTTCTGGTTTAATATATTTGTATATCCTGTTATAGTTTGATTTTTCTATCCTATCTTGTCCCTTATCTCTCTGTCAATTTTCTTCTTCATTATCTTTTCTTTTACTTCTTCTTTAAAATCCAATCCTCTCATGAATCTTGTTTTTTTAATATTTTCTTCCTTTAGTATATCTCTTCTTTTTTTTGAACGTTTTTCTGTTTACTCTTACCTTATCTTTGTCCTTCTCTCTTATACATTCAATCACTAGTTTTTAATTTGAATCTGTCGCTTTCTCTTCATACTATAATGTTCTTCTAAGTGCTTTTATTTTTAACTTTTCTAATTTGCATTCTTCTTCAATAATATAATTTGGTGCGTTACTTTCTAAGCCTAATACCTATTTTACATACTTTTGCTGTACACTTTCTAATCTTTCGTCCTCTTCCCATTCCTAAATTTCTGCGCCAAATAGAGCTACACTTTCTACTAACGTCACAAATAATTTTTGTTTGAAAAAACCATAATTTTTGTTTTTCCTTCACTTAAGATCATCTTTCTTTTTTCACAATATTTTTTCAATCTTCTTTATATTTCTTTTAACTCTTCTCTATCTGCTCCAGATGCTCCATACCTTTTCATTTCCAATTTTTACTTCTCCTACTTGCTCTTTTTTCAGTTTTTCTTAAAAATCCGCCGCATATGGTAAATATTGAATTATGTGGGGCTCATCGGACACCCCTATCTAATACCTTTACAAGCCCAGAATTCGCTTGAAATTTCGTCTCCAACTTTTACCTTGTTTCTCGTTTCCTTGTAAATTTCCATTATTCTCTCTTTCTTCTTGATTATCCTCCATGTGTTTTCTTCCTATATTTCCCTTTCCCTGATTGTTTTTCTTTATCGCTTTTTCTTCTCTACCATCAAATTTTTCCATAAAGTGCTTTTTCCATTCCTCTACCTCTATATCTTTAATTATTCCTTTACTTTTCTTTCTGTATCTGTTTATACGATTCCAAATTTCATTTTCTCATTTCGCTTTTTTTAATTTTTCTTCTTCTATTCTTTCAAACCCTCTTTTTTTCGTTTCATACCAGTTTCTATATTCCCTCTGTTTACATATGAGTACGTCCCTATCCAATTTTTTTTCCTCCGTTTTTTCATTATTTTTCGCATTTCTTTCTTCTTTTTTTCCGTTCTCTCCCATACCATCTTTTTTCTCCTAATTTTTTACCTTTTATTTTTAACCTTACATTTGGTATGGCGCTTTCTATCTTTTCCTTTATTTCTTGCCATTTTTCATTAACTCTTTCCTTTTCCCATTGTTAATTTTTATATCTCTCCTTATATTTTTCAACTAATTCTTGTGTCTAATTTCTTCTCAAAACTTCTTTATTTGTATTTTTTTTACCTTCTCCATTCTTCATATAAGTATATTTCTATCGGTATATGATCCGATTTTGTCCTTTTGCCTGTTTTTACTAATTTGGTCAAATGCTGCTATATTACTTATCGCATAATTTATTACTGATTCATCTCTAATTCTAACATATGTAAATTCTCTTTCATCATTTCTTTGACCGCTTAATATACACCATACCACATCTATTACTACTTTTATTAACTTTTTATCTTCCTTTACTTTATCGACTCTGCTTTTCCCTTGCTTTACCGTTCCCTCTCTTCTTCTCTTCTAACCTCTCCACAATCTTACTTATTATCACTTTTTATTCTTCCAGTTTTACTTTCCACTGATTATTTTAATACAGTATTTCTTCCTTATCTTTATCTTTACCTATTTAACTCTATACTTCTTTGCGTTACACACTCTTGCTAACAATTTTCTTTATTTTTCTTTCCGAAATCTTCGACATAACTTTCTTCCTTCAGAAACCAACCTGAAGTTCTAATACGTTTGATTTCTTATATTAAAAGTCTAGTTCGTTATGATAAAATCCTAAGAGAATTAACTTAATCTAAAGTTTAAGTAAACTTTTTCAATAACGTAGCTAGCATTAAATTGGCATACTTTTTTTTTTTTTTTAAATTAATTAATATAAATTAACTGAAATAGTATGTTAAATATTTTATACAGAAAACTTAAGATGGTAAGTTTTTCTAAAATTTTGTAATACAAAAGTTTAATAACTGTCTTAAATTAACAGAAGTTTAATAATTGTTTTAAATTAAAGGATTCTAACTGAACAAGGCTTTATAATTTCTCGAAACACACTTTGTGTTTTAAATAACAACAATTGGTGGTGTAAACTATGATAACCGCGAAAGCAAAGATTAATTTCAGTAAAGCATGGCACTCGAACGAATCAAAATCATTTATCCAATCGAAGCTGACGAGTAAAGCGAGAGTGAAAAGAGAAACAGACGAACAATAGAAGCTTCGATTCGCCGATCACTCGATGCTTCATTTTGTATGTGAGAGTCGTCTTCGCTGCAATCGAAAGAAATTATGGTACGTGACTTGAAAACGATATTTACGCAAGGAATACTCGAAGCATCGCGTAAGAAAAAAAAGTTACGCGCTTGTACATGAGATTCTTTTCTACGGAGAGAGAGTGAGAGAGATAGAGAGAGAGAGGCGTGTCTCTTACGCTTGACGCGAAAAGCGCATCGTGTCTCGTTAGCTAACGTAAATAATGATGGTATTGATCGAACGTACGAGGATTTTATATTGCTCATGTATGCGAGATAGCTAAGCGGCTCGGTAAGGAGCGCGACCAATGGGCGACGTCGGAAGAATCAAGTGCGTGGCTCGAGAAGATTTTAAA
This sequence comes from Chalcis sispes, assembly GCA_949987625.1. Classification (NCBI taxonomy): domain Eukaryota; kingdom Metazoa; phylum Arthropoda; class Insecta; order Hymenoptera; family Chalcididae; genus Chalcis; species Chalcis sispes. The sequence continues at coordinate 12,680,324 of OX465097.1, forward strand.
GTACTTGATTTATCGGGGAGGATCGGTTGGTTAGCTGGGAGAAGAGCGAAGATGATTATCGGCGATGCTTTGGAGAATCATTATATTTTATGCCGATATTTTTAAAAACATATGTATTATGCTCGATCTACTTATCAGCGTTATGAATTAAAAATATTTATAATATATTTCTTTATCTTGAAATAATATTTAATGCAGATTATTACATTAATAAGTTTTGTGTTTTAATAAGCAGCTTAGCTTTAAAGTTAAAATATTTTAAACAACCACATATAAATGTAATTTATTAAAGTTCAAGTAATAACAAAGACAGCAATAACTAAGCAGATTAATGTAAACATTTTTTTTTTGAAGTATTTAACGATTCGAAAAAAAAAGTTTAAAATTTATTTTATTCACTAAAATTAATTTTCGTATATTTGCGTTCGAGCTTATTTCAACAATATAAAAAATGACAATTTAAGATAATAGATAGATATTGAACCTTACTAAGCAATAGTCGGCGAAGAACAATACTACTTCAAAAATATAAAATTCCGATAGAAATATCGCGAGGAGAATTCGTTTTTAAAAGAAAACCTTTTAGGAAAAGTATCGTTATCGTCGTGCATCATCGGCGATACGCGATATATATGCCTCTCTTCTCAGGCGTTTTTTTCCGTCCTTGTTTTAAGCTCAATCAAAATGCAGATCTAAAAGAAGATGCAAGTGTATATACCTCAGCGGAATCGCGCTACAGCATAGACGAGGAGCGCATTTGCGAAACAAAATACAAAGTCGTATACAAAGTGGCTCGGAGACTTGAAAATACTCGAGTCGTCGGTTGATTACGTACGTATACATATAAGGGTGGAGTCGACTTACGCCATTCTTCGTAGATAAGAAGAGAGCGAAAGAATAGCGAGACAAAGTATATGCATCGAGCTTGAGCTTGAATATAAGCTTCAGAAGATAGAGAGTAAGATGTATAGAGAGGGAGAAGAAAAGAGGCATCCTGCTTGAGGATTCGTCGGTTGAGCCAACGTTCGCCGTGAGCGTGCATGCAGAATACCATAATAAGTTAGGGGTGATGGATGGAGAGCACCGGCGCAAAAGAGAAAGAGAGAGAGAGAGAGACAGAGAGAGATAGGGTTGTGGACGAGGAGGGTGGAACAAAGTAGACCCAGAGGATGATGCAGGAGGGGAGAGGTAATTACCTTTTCTCCCCTACTTCCAGCGTTATGCAGCGGAACTCGCTACGCGAAACGCGCGGGACCGCGCCACTACCGACGTTTATCCCCGTCGGCTCGAGCCTTATCCACTGTGAGAGAGCGCAAGGAAGCAAAAAAAAGAAGGAAAGGAAGAGAGAGAGAGAGAAAGAGAGAGAAAGAGAGAGAGAGAGAGAGAGAGAGAGAGAGAGAGAGAGAGAGACAGAGTGAGAGACTTCCATTTTTTAAGATTAGCCAAAGATGAGAAAAGTTTTAATACCATCGTGATACGCTACCTTGGCTGCCGATATCGAGGAAAGCTCTGCATTTTCCTTCTCTCTTCTTTCTTACTCGTGGATCAAGTATATATATGTATGGAAGTTAGCCGCGCTGGTCTTGTCTACATACCTATTACTAAAGTTAAGGTTGTCAGGGAAAAAGAGAGAAAGGTAGGGATCGGCGTATCCAATTCGATAAAGCCGAGCGGGTGCACCTATGTAGTGTTGTGTATGTATATACATTCGTGGAAAATCGTCGTGCGATTTATTAAATTCACCTTTGGCAAGTTAATCAACTTTACGGTTATTGAATGAAAAAGTTTTCCGAACTGTACGTACAACTTTACTTGTAGTCGATTCAGATTCGTCAAGAAACTTTGTACCGTGGAAAAGATTCTTCTTGTGTAATAACGAAAATGTAACGCGATAATTGGTGTATTAATTCGAGTATACTTGACGATTTTATTACAGTAACAATAAAACAAACTTAATATTTTGTATTTTTATTTTAGTATAGCAAAAAATAATTTTCATCTTGTTTTGTTTTAAATAACGAAAAGGAAAAGTATTTTACATTTTAAATAAAGACGTTTACTTTAAAAATGCGAATATCAAAAAATAAAATGTAAAACTAATTGTTCGAAAAAATAATCAAACCTGCGTTAACATTTTTATTGTTTTATAATAATAATATTTATTTTGTCTACTAAAACCTTTGATAAAATATTTTTCCCACGGAATCTTTTATTTTCATTTGAGCAAAGAAAAAGAAAAAAAAAAACATAATTTCAACATTTTCACCGGTTATCCAAAATAAAGCCGTCATTCGTAAGACGCGCGCGCGCGCTCGTTCGAGCGCAAGGTAGCGCAAGTGAGTACCATAACGACGGTACGTGCGCGAATTTCTCCCAGGGTAAGCGCAACGACGAAAATGGAAAGGCGAAAGGAGATATATACGCGAGCACGAAAGAGGAATGGACCGAGCGTAAGAGAAAGAGCACGCAGGAGAAAACGAGAGGACGAGAGACGGAGTATGAGTAGGAGGAGGAGGAGAGAGGAGAGAGGAGAAGAGAAACTCGTGAGAGAGGTGACCAGGTGGAAAGTTCCCGCGAGGTCGGGGTTGATGAGATGCATTCCCGAGAAACGACTCGGGTGTTCGGCGCTCTCTCTCTCTCTCTCTCTCTCCTCAACGTGGACGGCGATGTGCTAGCTGTATACGTGAAGACGAACAAACGGAGAGAAGGGCGAGAGAGATGCGCACGACGGCGCGTTAAAGCCCAGAGAGAAGAGAGAGAGAGAGAGAGAGAGAGAGAAGAGCAGCGAAATTGCTGAAATACTAAATGCTATCTGCATAATACGGGAAATTTGCTTGGAATGTTAATGCCGGTATTCTTTACTTTTTATCTTCATCAACTGTGTTTCCTGTATTTATTATGTTTAATTGCTTTGTTAATAATTGATTCGTTCAATTATTGAATATTTTTTTTTTTTAAATAATTCATCTTGAAATTATTTCACATTAAAAACGAATATTTTGTATTTTTTAATAAATTACGTGTAAGTTCATATGAATTTATGGACGACTAGCAAAAAACTTTAAATAATGTTCATTTTAATAATGAAAGCCTCGGCATTCGAACGAAAAATCTATAAGTAGAAACGACGGAAAATTTAATAGACCCAATTATTTTTATAAATATTCGAGCTTGTCGATAAAAAGCCGGTCACGACAAGTAGCTCTCCAGATAAAACGTAGAAAATGGAATTTTTACTCCCCCCCCCTTCCCTCTTACGTAAAATCTATATAAATGAGACAGAGTTAAAATAACCTTGGAAATAAAGGAGAATAATTTGGGCAATGGCCACTACGCGACGATAGACGGGGACAGGACTACATTCCCCGTATTGAACAGATGCGCGCGCAGCCGAAACTCTGTAGCGAGACTCGCGCAGAGAAAGATGAAGACTATGTCTGTACTATTATTGGCTGGATACAGACTCCCTTCTCTCTCTTTCTCTTTCTCTCTCCGTATATCTGTCTCCCTTTTTCACCCTCGCCATGTTTCTGCAAAAGCTTTCGGGTCTCTTCGATGTCCTTCTCCCTTTTAAAAAATTTTTCTTTTTCGTCTCTTTTCTCAGCTCCCATTTATCTTTCTCCCTCTTTCTATCTCTTTCTTTCAACGACTAACCAAACTTTTTTTTACCCAATTTCCTGTAGAGATCTACTAAACTTAACTACTTTTGCCGGTGGACTCGCTTCCAAAAATCATCTTATTAAGTCAAAATGCAAAGGAAGTAATTCTATGCTAATTTTCCTCTGCACCTACGAATCCAATTGTCTTTCGGACACGAAGGTATATGCATATACGCTATATACGGCCTTACCTTTCCTCAATTTTACGAGATTTATATCGGCAATGCAATGCCGATAATGTCTCATTATCGAAGGCTCGACGACTTATTAAGCAAACGGAGTTGCGTTAACTTGTATAATATAACGGCGCAATCAAATTAATTTGTTGCACTTGATTATTGCGGTTAATTTATGTGGGTCATTTAAATTAACATGAAAAATTTACTGCTGCTTGTTTATATGTCCAATGCGAGGTTAAGAGACTATTTTCAGCTACTTAATAATAATAATAATAAAAAAAAAAAAAAAAAAAAAAAAAAAAAAAAAAAAAAAAAAAAAAAAAAAAAAAGCGTATTTAAAACACAAGTCTATATTTAGTAATAAAATTGAGACATTACATCTTTTAATACTTATTTATTTCGTGCCCGCGTTAAATGCTATGTTGAAGTCATAGAATAAAGTATTAATTACAGTCAATTATTTCAGTGAATTATAAATATTTATTTAAAATTTTTTTTTATTTTTAATAATTTTTAAAAAATACTTAAGGTATTTATATAATGTTTTATTAAATTTAAAAGCAATATTTTAATAATAATAAACTCAACTTCATTTATTAAGTTACTACTAAAAGAAGAAGTATTTTAAACAAGTACTTAAATGTAAATAACTAGTTTACATTAAGACGATCATTGAATTCTCGAAGTTAATAAAAAATTATTTTTATTTTTTATATTTTATACAACTATCCAGTAAATCAATTATTTGAAAAAAAATTAATTTTATTATTAATATATTATTGAAATTTGTAAGATTTACAAATACGGCAACAGCTATAAATATTTTTTTCAACAAAATATTTTTAATATATAAGCAAAAGCAAACGCATAAATTTTCCAACACTTCATTTCAAAGACGTTGCATTTACGGGCGATAGAAAAAAATTTTTTGACCTAGCCTAGGTAAAAAGCCCCCTTTCTTTTATAACCCTTTCGACCATAAACGCCTAAGACGCTCGCCTTGAAAATGTAAACACAGGTAATACGGCAAGAGTTAAAGATGACACACGCAGACTCGGAGGTTAAAAACCGAAAGTTTCGAGGAGCACGGGGTAATAAACCGAGTATAAATGACCGAAAAACATTTGGTAAAGGCAAAACGATGCGACCGTGTGTCCGAGCGAATAAGGTGACACAGGCCGAATGATCTGTCGCTGTGGCCCGAGGGTTTCCAAACCCCCCTTTTTTTTTTTTTGCTTTTATTGTCCGTCCACGCAGTCGGAAAAAAGGGTAAAAAAAGAAACAGCGGCAAAACGTCGTTTAAGTTTTTACAGTTATCTACAATATAAGGGAATATCGCCGCTGCAAATCGTTGCTTAGACCTCGGGAAACCACGAAACTGACAGGTGAGCATTCGGCAGTCTAGAGCTTCAAGGTCTCGCGAGCAGTTCGTCGTCAAAGTGCAGTTCTCAAGGTGAGGATTGTCGTGTCTCGTTTGGTAAACTCCAAGGTCCATTCGGCTTCGTCTCGTTGACGCACGACTTCAACCCGTTCGCGCAGGTGAGTCCTTACTAAGTCGTACGTAAAAACGAAATACGAGAAGGTGGCGGTTGCGTAATGATTCTTTTTTCTCGACCAGCGAGTTATAAATTATGCAGTCGCGCGTAAGAGAAACGGCGACGAGTACGAGAACGATAAATTTGAATGTTATCGACGTGCGCGTTATCTGTGTAGATTTCTTTAGAGTAGGAAAAACAGGTTGTCAATGATTTGTCGACGTTACTCATAGCTTTATAATCCGATGTATTTTTAAAGCACATTTTGCGGAAAGAAAATAATAAATTGTTCATTTAGTAGGAATATTTTTACATTTAATAGTTATTTATCAAAAATAGTATAATCGAGTAAGTCCTTGGCGAATGTTTTGACACTATTTTTATCGTTAAACGTATTTTTAGCAAGACATTTTAATTTTTTATTACAAAAAATTAAATGCGATAATATATTTATGAAATAAATATGTTTAAAATTTTAATAATTTACAAATATTCTTGATTTATAAAAACAGAAAGTTTTTTTTAAATTAAATAAGAAAATATACATCTTAAATTGTCGAATATCAAACATCGATATTTAAATTTCTTTCCTCGTAAGATAAAATTAATTACAAATAACAATGTCCTAGTCTAAATTTCAAACCGTAGTCGTTGCCTTGACATATTTTAAGCTCCTCCTAAGTACCGCGTATCGATGCATTCAGCGTACAAGAAACTGTCATTATTTCGGACAAACAAAACACGAGGACGATAATTTTTTTTATAGGTGTCGATCGAATTGCGTATTATCTTAACGATATATCCCTCCATCGTGCGAGCCAAAATGCAGCTAAATCGTCTTATTCTGAACGAACTAAAAAATCTTTCGTTTCCACGCGTGCGGGTAATTTAAGCGCGTATACGCGTCGAATCTCCCTCGGGCATTTTATGCGCGAGTCGAGCAGTGGTATAAAACCGTCTACTTTGTTGCGTCATTTGCATCTTACATGTCGTCGCGATATTCAGCTGATGTCCTTTTTGGTCCCGCATAAAGTACCTTTCTTCGAGTTCTATCCTCCATCGATTTGGGTTTAAATTTCGAATACTCAACGTTTAATAAATCAGCGAATTAATAGAGTACGCGCGCCGGCCTTTATTTTTTTTCCCTTATCTCACATGCGAAACGTACGACGAGGATACGGCGTTGCCGCGATTATCATGCGAATTTATTCGACGTCATTACGGTACGGCCTTTGGGTGGGCCCTGGATAATTGCACGAATGAGCGCGAGGTCTCGGCCGTTTATTTATTTATTTATTTATTTATTTTTGCTTTTCTTCGAGCGTGCAAACGCGTTTTATCGCTCCGAGAAATCCCGCGATGGAGGCAGGACTCGAGTCTTGCATCGGGTTGATATTACACGGCTCCGGCCTTTATATGGCGACTCGCGGAGAATGACTCGGCTCGTTGCGCCGGCTGTATACTCGGGAGTTTATCGTCGAGTCCCGGTTAATTTATCGGCGGCAACGCGAGGTCCTTAAGTTCGCGTCTTGTTTCTTCTTCGCGCAAAGCACATAAGCAATTTTATTCGCGAAAGCGATTGCGGGAATAAACGGCCATCGCCGTCGGAATTTACCGACTTCGACGACGAATGTTTTTCGGATGCGCTGTTGATGTTTTCGTCAAGATACCGGGCATGCATGCGTTATAATCATTTCTACAGCTGCGCTTAATTGAATGAATTTACTCTCGCGTTGAATACGGAAAGAAGGATACTTTGAAGCTTTGTATGCATACATGACGATTAACAGTTATTGTAATGTTAATTATGTGGTTTTTATTGTTTAAAATATGCAAAAATACCATAACTTGGACGGTTTACGTATTAATGAGTAAAGTTTGTTAAGACAATGTCCGAATGAAAATACTGACAGATAAACTTCTTTTAATAATACATACGTTATGAACATCATAATGTTTTCAAGTAGTTCCAATGTAAACTTGTATACAAATGAGCATTTAAAAAAGCTTTTGCACAATATTTAAAATATATTGTTCATACATTCGAACATAATGAAAAATTTTTTATCTCAATTATAAACGTATGAATATTTTTGCGTTGGTAGCGAAATAACACGTTTTGATTGTTTTAAACGGCTTTTAATGATAATATTTAAATTAACGACCAGAGCAGTTGTTTAAATTGAGAAAACATAAAAGTTTATTAAAATGTACATTTTTGGTAAAAAATGATTTATAATCTACCAATATTTGTTTGAAACCGCATAATATTTTCTGCATTTTTAACCCAAAGAATTTCATATAACTTTATTAAAATTTTATGCTTTAAATTTAACTGAATGAAAAAAGTGTATAAAATATTAGATGATATTTTTAAAATTCTAAATATAAAGTAAAATTATAATACAATTATAATAATAGATTATTATTTTTGAATATAACTATAAAATATTTATTAATTTTTTAAAAGATTTTTATTCATATAAAAAAAAAAACATAATTATGTTCTTAAAAAATTAACAGGCCAAATGTATTTTCTAAAATAACACCAAAGTATAAAATAATTTTTGATGAAAAATTCTATAGAATTTATTTAAAAATTTTAAAAACATGACTCCAGAAAAAATGAAGAAAAATATGGGAAAAAAAAAAATAAATATATAAAATTCTCGAGGGAGTACGAGAGCCGAGCGAAAATGCGTATGTGCGCGCTAAAGCATGTAGAAACGAAAAAGAAGAAAAAAAAAAAAAGGAAAGAAAACTGAAAGTCGAGCAAGTCTGGAAAAGCAGAGGCTGAACGACTCTTTCGTAGATGTATACATACAACGGGGCGAGGACGCATAAGAGAGCGGGAACAACAAAAGTTCAATTTCCCGGAAACGACGAGGAAAATCTCACCCGTATGTTTCGATTCGAGAAACGCGCGTATACACGTGGCCACCATGCGCATATACATATACATGTATACGTACAAAAAATGCCAGAGCGAGCAAGACGGAGGAAATTGCCAAAATATATGGAGGGGATACCTAAACCGAGAAAAAATATACGCGGGACGCGTAAGCGTGTATGCGTATAACGTTCGAAGGGGTATAACGCGGGGCACCGAGACTGATTTCAATCGGCCAACGTTGAATATATGGATACGTATTCATTTTTCCGAGCGTATTTCATACGTAGCACACGAGGGCTTTGCGCATTTCCGCGCGTGCAAATTTCAATCTGCGATATTGAAAAACGCACTCGCGCGTACACACGCACACCTGCATCTTTTGGCGTTATTTCCCGTCCGCTCTTTCTATCGGATTACCAATTTGGCTGTATGCATTCTGTATAATCGAAAAAATTCTCCGATATTTCTTTTTCTCTGCGTCGCGGCGATGTGCTTTAATAAACGAAAATATTCCGGATTGTCATCGTTTTGCAAAGTTTTATTTCGGATGTTTTATCCAGACTCGCTCTTCTCTCGTATGCGACGAGATTCAAATGGTTATCGACAATTTGCGAAGGAAATAATATATATATATATTAATAATAATAATGCAATACTTATCCGAAAAAATACACGTTAATATTTTCGATTGGTATTTTAAAAAGTTATTTTCAAGAATTAAAAAATAAAGGGAAAAAAATATCTGAGGTAAAATGTAGAACGTGTGGCTACATATCTGTATATACACGCTTTGAATCGTATATCTACCAACTTTTGCATTTAAATTCATGCATTTTCTCATATTCATGCGACGACGATACGGAAGCCTATATAAAAATAAATTTACAAAGTAATATCCTCTAAAAATAAAAAAAAATTACGACCGTAACGTAACCTTCTCTGGCTCGTTTACCTATTACTATATTTACTTTAATATCCGAGTGTGAAAAGGAAGAAGAAAAATAAGGATTACAAATTGCTCGACAACTTAAAAATTTCCAGATCTAACGCTTGTATTTATTAAACAATGCGAGAGCGTATATTCACACTCGTACAGTATTTTCCGCATTGAAATTTCGTTCTTTAAAAATATAGCAAATATTCAAGTGTGTATATATATATATATATATATATATATTGTTATTATTATTATTATTTACACAAACGGGTAAAAAATCCATAATGCAAATAAAATACACATATAAAACATACAACGAAATTTGTTACTAAATTATTTTATATAAAATATTTGATGATATTTAAATCTACTATTTTATAACTCTTATTAGCTAAACTTTTTTAAGATTACAAAAAATAGGTTTGATAAAAAAAATAAAGAAGGCATAAATATTGATTCGGTTAATAAAGTTTAAGCTGAATTTAAATAATTCAAATAATGAGAAGTATTACGTCGCGAGTACATTTTAATATAAACGATATCAAAGTACTGTAAAGTCGAAAAATAGCCATAAAATAAATCCTTAAAATATCTTCGTCACGTAACGTAAGCATTCACATCGTCTTTGGATATAATCGTAAAATTAAAAGCTGCCGTTCGTATGTAAATTTATAGAAAATCGTAGCAATCAAATCTTAGCTTATCAAACAAAATATAAGTAAATACAGAAACAATAAAACGAAAAAAAAAAAGAATAACGAAAGTGGCAATACCGCATGGAAACACGCGGGAAGAAAAGAACGAGTACCCGTCGCAACAGGCTGAGGAAGCCAAGGAGGAGGTTGTCAACGTTACACATATACATCTCGTTTGGAATAGAAGTCGTAGAGCCGTTGTGCTAGCTGCAGATGAATTTAGTGCGTGGATAAGGGCGTCTGCGAATGTTGCGTCGAGCTTACCTTTCGCAAACTCTTGCTACATCTATATAGATCTGGGCATGTATGTGTAGATGAACATAGAGCGAGTAAAGCCAGTGTAAGACCAGGACTGAAGGATTCGTCGCTATTACACGGATACAAATTTTTCTCTCTTTTTCTACATTGAACTATACCAACACACTTACATATATGTATATAAATATACACAAACATATGTTTACCTTGCCTTTCGAGATCGCGGATTAAGGCACCCCGGAATCTTGTTTCGACGAAGAGAGAAGAAAATATATGTGGGAATGGAGAAAATTGTAACGTAACCTGCTCCGACTGCTATTGGCTATTGGCAAGCTTGCACACTCCCCTTTCTGCAAAATGTTCGTAAAATATTTCCTCTCCACCGCGGCTTTCCATTTTTCTCTATTCTTTCTTTTTCTCACTTCGTTGCTGTTTCCACTCTTCCCCTTTTTACGTTGAAAAACTATGAGGGCATTTTTCTTGGACGGCCGTAAGCATTTCATTCGAGTACATTAGCAACCAATGCTTGGTCTCGCGATAAAACTTTTTTTTTGTGCGGCATTAATAGACTTTTTTTCTTTATAATAAAAAAGTAAAAAAAAAAAAAAAAAAAAAAAAAATGCGTTGATGTTTTAAAAATAATTACATTAATCGATTTGCAGATAAACATTGAAACTTTATTAAATATGAAAACTTCTTGATTTATCTTAATTTTTTAATACATTAATTTATTTATTTTTATTTGCATTCATAATAAATTAGTCAAGATAATTTATATTTATTTTTATAATTAATAATTAAATTTTAATAAATATCAAATTAATTTTTTTCTTAATTTATATCAAACCATATTATGTTTAAAAATAATTTGAATATTTACTTAAATTGTTTATTATAATATAGATTGATTTAACCAATCATGTTCTTTTTTATCAAATACCCTTTTGAATGTCAATAATTATTTTTTTTTTTATTAATAGGTTTAAAACGTTTATTACACCTTTGCTTGCTACCTTAGTTAAGTATTTTATGACAGCTTTGATACCTTTACTGACTTAAAGTTTTTATTGCTTTGTTTTTTTTAAACCTCTTTAAAAGTACTTGGCTTTGAATACTGCATAAACCGGAGGCAATTTTTCTCATATATATACCGAATCAACAAAGTAATCCGGTCATTTTCATCCTGTAAATTAATGCTTCAAAATTAAGAAATTAAAAGTTTACTTCTTATCACAAATTTCTTTCGGAAGAAAGTTAAATACAATTAAAACTTTGGTAAAATTCAGCCGTTGTTGATAGTTGTAAATAAATTTAAATAATTCGAGTGTTTTAACTTCAATATAAAAAAAAAAAAATGAATCTCGTATTTTCAACGAGGAAATTCATGCACATCGTTCCGTCGGACAATAAAACGCGCCCAACCGCCATCCGAACAAGCGAGCCATCCATACTTTCGACGAGGAACCTACGTTATATATAGACGAGTAAGAAAAAAGAATTTTTCCCTTGTTTTTTTTTCCGTTACTTTGCGATTTGGTAAAACGTCCGCCCGTCGCGAAAATGCAAACGGCGCGAACGCCTCTCTTTTGCGAATGCGTTCCTCGAAATAGCCGGTCGAAAAGTTTTATATCGCGGCCTCGAGCGGAAAGAAAAACTTTGCCGTGGCACACCTCGTGCATGGCTGATTTGCGTCCCAGCTGTCGGGATTATTTCGAGGACGCCCGACGCTATTTTTTCTTCCCTTTTTCATTCTCTTTTCACCCGCCGACCATTTTATCCCGACTATCTGCCTCCTTTTTTTTCTGCATGATAAGGAAACGCGAGAGAATATTCTCTGCCTTTCCACAGCATTATTACGTGTATATGTGTATATGTATGTGTGTTTGTGTCGCGTTACTTATACCTTTTTTATTTCTCGAATGAACGAACTTTTTCTCGGCTTTTTACGGCGTGAAAAACTACAAATTTATTTTCCGAACGAGAAAAATTTATTTTGATATACTTTCCCTGTTTTAAAAACCTGTAATTGTGATTAAATTTAGAGAATAAATCGGTGTAAACTTATAACTTAAAGAAAAGTATTTGTTATGAACGCAAATGTTTATTTTATTTTATAAAAAAATTGTTTTGATTTTTATCAATCTATACTACACAATCTTTGATGAAAGAAGTGTCTATTTCGTTGTACGATTTTTTTTAACTCTAATAAATTAAATAAAGATTTATTTTATTGAAATAAATTAATTTATGCATGTGTATATAAATATAAGTTTTTAGGAATTTATTTATCAAAGTCTAACTTAAAAAATCTAAATGCAAGACAAATATACGTAAAAGAATGCAATCAATTTTCTCTCGCAATATTTTTCACAAAAAACCTTCAAAAAATGTGTTTGATAAGCAAAAACAGAATATAGCCAGCGATGTTGTTTCCTAGGATTTTGTTTTCAAATTAAAAAAAAAATGCCAAAACTATATTTTTGTATATCTTAGTTAAACCTTCCTTTTCACGAAAACGATTGAAAAGAATTTGTTGGATTTACTAAAATTTCAAAACTGGCCAGTGTACTTTTTTTTCTTTTTCCTATATTAAAGAGGTAAAGTAATAAAAGTATAAAATTGAAATGGCTATAAGGCAACAAAGTAATTAGAAAGGTTCATTATTAGAAGTCAATAAAACCTGCAATAAAAGTTTTAAGAAAGTTGAAAAGACTTCTGAACGAAATAAGAATTGATTAAGCTGTAAGAAATATTAGATATCCATAAATTAGAAATGAAAAAGAAAAGGAAAAAAAAAAAAAAATTGTCAAACCTATATATCGATACATTTTAATTTAAGATTGAATATATATTATGGTATTATAAAATACCGCGAATGAAGATATAAAAGTGATATTTTATAAATGCATTTTATTCGATACGCCGATGAGTTTTGTCTAATAAATTCGACAATCGCTAATTAAAATGACTAAGTTTAAATTGACGAAACTAACGAAGGCAAATGCGTCAAACGATTCCGATATTTTTCTTAAAACAGATTTATAAATTAAAAAAATAATAAATAAAGATCCTTAGCATAAAATGATAACTGGTTAAAATTTTAGTAGATAAGCGTCACAAAATAAGGCGGAAGCATTGCGCAAAGTCATCGAGAATAAAATAACCGAATTCCGTAGGCGCTCATAAATAATTTACCGAAAGGCGAATCGTGATTGAAGAAATAGAAAAACTGCCGAACGCAAAAATAGAAAAAAGATGGAGCAAAAACAGCTCTCTGCTCTCTTCCTTTATCATACAGTTGGCGTTGGGCAGACAAAGTCGAAGCGATAACCGCGTAGGCTGGGATTTCAAGCGCTTTAGCCACACTTGCTGGGGAGCGAAAGCCTCACCGATTTGTGCTGCCATCTTACGGAGGAAGCTCTAAGTTTCTGTTTGAAAAATCCACGTTACACGATGTTAAATTGGTGCCGGCTTCCCTTGTTTTTTTTTTTTTTTTTTTTTTTTTATTTTATTTTATTTTTTTTTTTATTTTTATAATATAGATATTAATATTTTTAGCGAAATAACTTTTTAATATTTTGCGATATTTCTTCGAATATCGTTTATTAAGATAATATTTTGTTTTTAAAAATTTACATATTACTTTCATCATTTGTATATATTTAATATTCTATATTTGCCAGATAATTTAGTTAGTAAAACATTAATATACGATGTATTTCAAAAAAATTTTAATTATTACAATGAAATCGCTCATAATTGATTTGAACATATTTAAAAACATTGAACACATTTTTGTTACATATTGCAATTATATTTATTGTAACTTTAATAAAAATTCATAAAATTAAACTCATGACTTTTTTATTAAAATATAATATAAAATTCTATAAATTAAAGTATTCGATTCGACACTAATCCATTAGAAAAATCAAATAGAAAGTGACTTTATCGACATTTTCGTTAATGACTAACATTTTTATTTAATAAGAAATTAACGGTTTAAAATTTAATAATAATATTCAAAATATATATTTTTTAATAGGAAAATGTACATATTTTTTATCATAAATTATCCAGCAAGAGCATAAACTTCGCGTATGTATGATTGTCAAATTTATTTATCGTTAAATATGATTTAAACAATAACTGATTTTAAAATTAGCATTTATTCATGGTAATAATAGTAAGGGAGGATTTATATGTCTGTTGTTCTTATTATCAAGATTATGAATAGTAATTGAGATAAATACAAGCATTTATCACATTTACTACGAGGTCGAGCCAATCAACCTTACAATGTCCTGCTGAATTTAAGTGAGAATTCAATATAAGACTACAGTCAAAACAATTTAGCTAAGTGACTGGTACAGTTGAGACAATTTTAGAAAATAAACGTACTGAATTGTGTATAAAAGATTAAAAGAATTTAAACAATCAAATTATTCAATAGTCGATATAATTGCAATAATGTAAATAATCTTTCGAGAGAAAACTTGATGATTGACGAATTTATTGGAGCCTCGTGAACAAAATTGTCAAAAAAAAAAAAAGTGAACATATATATTCTGTATATAATTTTAATAAGCAATTTGGTAAAAGGCACGCGTATCTGCATCTAATTTAGAAAGGTCGAGCGAAGATTTGCGAGAGATAGCCCGTTTTAGATTCGTGTAACGTAGAGCGAGGATCGATACTACACCCCCAACGACGGCTCCTTGTTTTAAGAGGTTTTGGCGCGGAGGGCTGTCTCACTGGTTGAAGTGTCCATCCTCCGTTCTCATTCTACTTTCTCTCTCTTTTTCGCTCTCTCGCTCTCTCTCGCTCTCTCTCTCTCTCTCACTAGCTCTTTCTTTATTCCTCTCTTTATCTCTCTACCTGAATTCCATTTCGCCTCGTCCCTCGGCTCCCGACGAATGGCGGATCAAAACTTACTAGCGATTTTACCAAGAGATGGCGACACATGTCTCACCGAGAATGCTTTCAAAGCTTTTTCCTTCAACAATCAATAACAGCGAGTCGACCGTGACAAAATTGTAGAAAATTTTGTAATAGAGATAGCGTAGTGTATATTAGTCTTAAAGATTATTTAGTAAACACTAGTATAATACAATTTTTTTTTCTTTCGCTGCTTGATAAATATTGATTGTTAATGAATAAAAACTAATTCTTTAAAATATATGAATAAATATTTGATGATAATTTTTTTATTAAATAACAATGAAAATAATACATATTATATTAGATACTTGAAATTTTATTTGTAAATTGCAAATTTTAAATGCTAAATTTTTAATAAATTATAAAATACATTTTAATAAATCATTTTAGAATCTACTGTTATATTACAAATAGCATACTTAACATTCTTTTTTCGTTTTAAAATCATAACAATGATCTACTGCGCTTGCAGTAATTTTCAGACTTCGTAAATCTCGTGTGATTTTATCATCCTGTTTGCAATGGGTAGTAGCAAATGCGTAGAGTAGTAATTTCAAGAATGATTTACACTCTAACCTTATCAAGTTTCATCGCACTTATTAATATATTTCTTCTGCTATTTTAATTCAAATTAAACCTTTCATGATTGCATATAATAGTAGCATAAATAATTAAATTTACAAATTTTTACTTTGAAATCCCACTATGTAATAAAAACTATTTTTTGCTAAGATACGAAAATTGAACCAAATTTAATTAAAATATACATATACCACTAGAGTTTTGTATGTTGGATTTATTAAATATATATGATGAAATATTGTACGTTCTCAAATTTAATAATAATATAGTGATTCAACTGAAGTTCTTATAAGAGTTGCACGAGAATTCATTCCTTTTTTTTTTTAAATTTTCAACTAAGTATATTCTTATGTAATTTTGCTTAAAGTTAAAAACGTCACTCGTTAAAAATTTTTACTTTACATAATAAGAAATCACACTTAAATAAAACTTGTAAAAAATATAGTTAAATAAAAAATTACGAGATTTTTTATTTGAAAAAAATTGTATGAATAATTTGAATAATATTATCGATATTAGTAGTCGCAAAAAAATTTAATTGACGGTAATCATGGTTTAGAAAAAAGTTAATTAATTTTTTTTACAAAGCTTAACTTTTGTAAAACTTTAAATATTTTATTAGAATATAAAATCTCGATAAATTTTTAATACGAAAACCTCCATTAAATTAAAATTTTAACAAAATCTTAAAAATTTTATTTAATTATATAATTTTTATGAATTTATGAAGACTAAAAATATTTAAATCTAATATAATTCAATATTATATGTTTAAAGTAAACCACTCACTTTAATTAAAATAATGGACATATTTGTAATGCAAATTATCAAATAAACAAATTTATTTTTAGTTTTTTTTTCATCTATAAAAAGTGATTTTTGATTTAATGAAATTAAATTGCAAATATATTAATACTCGCGTAACCTTCATAATTATGTTAGATAAAAAGTTCAAATTAATGTTTTTATGCAATTAATTAAATTTATTATAATAAAACATTGGAATTAAATAATAATGCAGACATTTCCTTTTAAAAATAAATTTTCCTATACATTATTGAATGCTTTTGAAATTGTTTAATTATTTAAGTGATTCTAAAAATAAACTATATTATTTACCTTCAATATTATTGACTGTTAATAGTAACTTGTGCACAAAATTTTTGAGAAAAAATTTCCAGTGGACTTGTAGTACTTGGAAATTATTAAATTTACTTTTGATGAGTCATAATGATAATACGCATTTTTATGAATGACTTTTTTTACCTGCTACATTTCTTGAATTATTAAATTATTTATTTATATTAAATTTTCTTTTCAATAGTACTTATATAAACATTATAAAAAATTGTAAATATTTTTATTTTACTAAATATTTGAATTTTTATAAGCACTTAATTTCCCTGTCCTTTTACATTTTTGCGATAATATATTCCAAGAATCGATAGATAAGAATATTATGAGCTACGAGCCAAATTACGTTTAGTAGTTTCTATAGCTATGTTGCACTTAATTAAACCATAAAGTCGAGCATACTGATTAAGCTTCGACATAAGATGCCGACTGCATTATTAAAGTTAGCCCGCGTTCGTAATCGCAACCTGCGATGTTAAATGTGACATCGAGTTCGTTGCAATAAGATAAAAAAAAAACAAAAAAAGTACTGCAAGTAAGAAACCAGTTGTCAATTTTTAGGACAGGTTAAAAAAGATGAAAACTATGGCGAGTGATCGTAAACAAGTTGAAAACCGGTTGATTCGTTCATGAAATACGCGTCTTATTTTATTGAAAATTGTCAAATCATCATTTATTTAAACCTTAATTATTTAACTTTGAAAATGTTTTTTGCTTTCTTATTTAGTTTTTTTAATTTCTTTAAACCTCTGGAAACATCATTGCTAACAAAAAAAAAAAAAAAAAAAAAAAAAACACCAAGCACATAAATTTTTAAACGTATTTAAATTTAAATGTGAAAATTTTCTTTCAATTCCAATAATTTGTGAAAAAAGTTTCAAAATATCTGAAATTATACCATTAATTTGGAGGATTAAATTACTAGTTATAAAGTTACTATTTTATTCAAATAAAATTAAAATGTATGTAAATTTATAAGCGGATTGTACCAATTCATATTGACACCTTTAGTTACGAAGGAATTCAAATTAATCAAAGTTTTAACCAAAAAAATCTCTTATTTAAAAATACCATCTAATTTGAAAAAGAATGGATCACGATAAATTATACGACAAGCGAAATTTGCAACAAATAAGTTTTTTATGAATAAAAAATTATAGTTACCATAATTAAGAAGAAAAAAAAAAAAAAAAGAAAAGAAAAAGGAAAAGAAAAAAAATTTACAACGCTAAATTAGTTATTTAACTCGAAAATATCTTTTTCATTTATCTCAGGTGTATCATTTTCCTTTCAAAAGCCGGATGCCGCGTAGATCTGATAAAACTCGTGAGAGGGTGGGCGAAAAATAAGAAACGACTTCTCCGCTTTGAGGCGCTCGAGAAAAGGAAGAGTTGCTTTTTACTTACTACATTTTCGTTCCTCCCTCTTTTTGTTTCTCACGCGCGCACGGTAGCCCGCCAGCCCCCGATTTGCCATTTTCTCTTTCGCTCTTTCGGCCTTTCCAACAGACTCCTCGGCTTTTCCCTCATTCATTTGCCGAGTGCTGAAAGAAGAGAAAGCGAGAAAGAAAGCAAGAGATAGAGATGGAAAACTGACAATGCTTTTTCTCCTGCCCATTTCTCTCGTTTCTCTCGTTGGGCTTTCTCTAAATTCTCTCTTTTCTTTCTCTTATCCCCACTACGATACCTCAACAGCTGCCCCTATAAGCTTACACGAAATTCTGGCCAAGGTGCAGGATCCATGCCGAATTCAACGGTACACAAGCGGGCGCACGCGCGCGCGCGCGGAGCAAGGGGAAAAAAAAGAAAGCCATCCAATGGGAGCGAAGCTTTTTTCCTGGATCGATCAATGCGGTACCCACTGTACCGACGAGAAGCAGCCCAACCCACACACGTATACCTTACACGTATGTATACATATATATACGTGTACGTCAGGGATTCGTATAAACTCTCTCACTCTCTCTTTGTCCTTCTCTCGACTGTCCTAATCCCTGGCACATCGTCTAAGTCGAACCTCACGTTTTTTCATTTCGAGTGCTACGTACGGAGCGATGCTTTGATCGTGATTGGGTCACTCGATCTTGATCCTTAACGAAGATCGCTCTCTATCTCTTTCTTTCGCGCTCGCAAGATATTCTAATTTACTGCGGATTAAAATACTTATTTAATATCTTGTAGCTAAGAAGCAGCGCGGCTTGCACCGCTTTTTCTTATGCGACGCACTTTATGTTTAAGTATATGCGCGCTACGAACAAATTTCCAGACATTTTTTTTCTCTTGTATGTGAAGTAAGCGATTTGGCATTTTTCATTTTCATCTTTTTCTTTTTAATCTTTCTTATTAAAAATGTGTACAATCATTTAAGCCTCGAGAAAAGGAATTTTAAAATTAATTCTCGACTTACGAATGGTATTTTCGCTAAAGTGTATTTCAGGTATACGTGCAAAAGCAACCGAAGGAAAAATATTAATATTACGTTGATGTATATTAATTATAAATGTATATTAAAACTCGATTAAAGTATTTGCTAATTATTTTGAAGAGTTTAAAAAATGGCTATAAAAACACTAAGTTATTTTATATAAAGTACTCGATAAGTTTCTCCACTTTATCATTATCTTTAATTAAAATATTCTTCATTGCATGTAGGATATTTCAAATATAAAATTTACTAATAATAAACGAAAATTTAAAATAACAACCGTAAATATGCGTTTTTCTTTTAAATTTTTTGCTTCGAAAATGTTGGCAAATGTTTGAAAATTACATTTTTCTTTATTTCTTCGCAAAATCGAGCTTTTTATATTTATCCTCTTTGATTCGAAAACGGAATAGACCATCGGACAATTTGCAATGAAATAATACAATCAACATACAAATAAACTTCTGTAAAGATTTTTGATTTTTAAACTAAATTTCTTATCAGTTACATCAATTATGTAAAAAATATTAAATAATAACTATGTGTTAATACATGATAATGCACAATAATATTAATAAATTACTTACTCATTAGAAGTCAGGTCGCCATTTTCGCTAACTCCTTGCCCAGATCTGTAATAAAAACAAAAATGTTGATGATTCAAACAGAATAGAACCAGTTTTTATTGCGTTACAACTCACTAATGAACAGTAAATTTATTAAAAAAAAGACTCGCCATTTTCTCAATAAGTAAACTACATGTTATGTATATTCGTGTATTTGTGAAATAAGTCGCATCAAAAGGCAATGATAAAATCAACCATTTTGTAGAGTCAAGTTATTTTATATAAAATAAAATTAAAAATAATTTATTGTGATATAGCGACGCGCGATATGCAAATCATGCGTCTCATTTGCGTAAAAATTGAAGGTTTTTTGCTTAAAAATTGCGAGCAAAATGATAAAGAGCAAGTGCATTTAGGCGGTTGCATTAGCGTTATCGGAACGCAGCCATAATCGATAGTTTGAAGTATAACCACTTTGATCGCGATATCTGAACCGTAAGCTTATTTGAAATTCATAGACTTCGGATATACCGATTCAGCAGAAAGGTAAATTGGTACGTCGATAAGTTACTAGTGGATAATGCGGTCTGCAATAAATGCCGTTTTAAATTGAATTTCTTGAAAAGCTCATGAAATAAATGATAAAATTTTATTATTATTTTTTTCTTTTATATTTTATCCTATCAAAAATTAAGTTTTCAGTCATGTGAATTTTCAATTAAGATGAATAAACTTTAAAGTGTAGAACAAATTCAAGTATTTATTTTAAATTTATAAAATTATGTTTTAAACTCCGGCAAGAAATATTATTCATGTACGCAAACACTTGTAAATTGTAAATATTTCACGCGCATACTCATATGGGAACACGCATTATACATACAATAAGAGCGTAAAATTTTATACGAATGTAAATGTTGTTGTTTTTTTTTTCGCATCGATGCAAATCGAATAAAAACTCTCTCGTACGTATAATACAAAGTTGATACATGAAAAACTTCATTGTTTTACGTAAAGTGAGTAAAAAAGCGCAACACATTTAACAATCATAAATATTTTTATCCTTAACTTTTTTACTTACTATACTTTACGTGCTTCTCATCCTTATCCTATGGTGGCGCAACTTAAAAGAAAAAATGAAAGAGAGAAGCGATGGCTTACTCGCTTAAGCTTTCCGTTTCTCGCATATATATATATATATATATACACATACATATATAAAACATTTATACATATATAGCGTACGGAAACTCACCTGCATAGAGCCATTCGAGAATTTGTTCGCGGGAACAAGCGAGATGGAGGCTAAGATAGATACGAATATACATATATATACACGTATACACGTATAGCCATAGATACAAAGAGTTCTCCAAGTTGGGAGTGCTAGCGCACATTTATGATAGTGGCTTTGGGCTCTCTCTCTCTCTCTCTCTCTCTTTCCACTGTGCAGCCAAGAGAAAGAGAAAGAAAGAGAGAGAAAGAGAGAGAAAGAGAGAGAAAGAGAGAGAAAGAGAGAGAAAGAGAGAGTGAGTGTTCTCTAGCTATGAATTGGATAGCGGTGAGATGGCTTTCTAGTGTTCAGGAGAAGGGGAAGAGAAGAAGGGTCGAAATACCAAGTCCTATCGCAGCGCGCGCGCCCGCCCGCCCGCCCGCCGACGGCAAAACTATCCACGGTTGGGATGCGAGAAAGGAAACTTGCGTGTCTTACGGTTCACCCGATGCATACGGACACCCGTAAATATAAACTCCCACGACAACTGTAGCTTTTTCTTTTTAAATCCGGGTCTTGCGTTATGAGACGAGACATTAAGTGAAAGAGAAGGATTTACTTTGAAATATAATTTGAGGAAATAGCGTTGGATTATTTAGAAATTTCAATACTAAATCAATGTTTCTCAGTTTTTACAACAATTTTTTTTTATTGTATTTTTTATAATGCTAACTTCTTGAAAAATATATTATATTATGCTTATTAGATTATTTAAATTTTTTTGTAAATATATTTTTATCTTTATCGTGAAATAATATATTATGCGTTTTTTAAAATAAAATTTGCTTTAAATAAATATTTCATGATATTAATGATAAAATTTTTCCGATAAATTTAAAAGCAGAAATTGATACATAGAAATATTGTAATTTATCCAATTAAGTTGAATATTTGTTAAAGAGAAATATTTTCTTTCAGAATTTCTGAATTATTCATGAAGTTAAAGCTGTATCCATAGTAGGGTAAAAGTTACTTTTTATAATAATATTACTTTTATATCCAAAAGTATATCCACGATTTTACAAAGATGACTTTTTACATCGATAATTCATTATATTAAATTAAAAATTTAAAAAATTGGGACTTGTTAAAATTTATAATTGCATTTATTAAATAAATGGGAAAGTAATTTAAAAAAAAAACCAACTACTTTCGTGAAATAAACATAACCAAGACTATAACATATGAAAATTTTCATTTTTTTGCTCGCGTGGTCGCGTTCTCCAGCTCAAGCATCTCAAAGTAAATGCAAGTTCAAAACAATAAGTTTCTCACTCGCCGTGCGCGTCGACTATTAGCCGGTAGTTCACCGTAGAGTGAGAGAGAGAAGACGTTCGTTATAAACGGAAACTCGACCATAGCGTGTATATATACGTATACTATACATGTGTGTATATACATACGTACAATATACGTCCATGTATGCAACGAGCATTTGTGCTTCTCATAAGTTCGCGCGGCGCGTTTGCTCGGCTTTGCACTCGAGGTCGTTAACCGGTGTTCAACGTTAATTAAAGCGGGCCCTCCTTACCTCCAACCATCTCAACCGAGCTCTTTCGCTCTTTCTCTCTTTCCCCCCCTCTCTCTCTCTCGCTCTCTCTATACATACACACAATAAACTAACTTTCCGCATGCGAGACTCTTGCAAGCGCTGCTCGCTACGACTACCAGCGGAGCCAAATATTTACAAGATTGGGTAAACTTCGACCACGTTTGATTAATCAATGTTAAAGTTTAATGGGACGAGCGCGCGTGAGCCCTCTTCCTCTCTCTCTCTCTCTCTCTCTCTCTCTCTCTCTCTCTCTCTCTCTCTCTCTCTCTCTCTCTCTCTCTCTCTCTGTCTCTTTCTCTTTATCTCTCTCTCTTTCGCGGGTTTATTTTTTTCGTTCACCAATTCTGTTTTTCTATTGTTTGATTAGTTGAAAAAAAATTTTTCAGACTCGATTAAGAATGTAAAGTACCTTTTAAAACTCGGTTTATAGAGTTGATTGAGAATTCGATTGAGTTTTAATGATATGTCTTAGACACGAAGAGACTGTTTATTGTTATTACAGAAGATTATTTATTTTACAGGATGATAATATTTATTACGATACTTTAAAAATATATATAAAAGAAAAATATATTTCATTTTAAAAATATAAATAATTCAAAACAAATCTTTGTAACAAAAAAATGCAATTTATCAATTTAGTATATTTTATAAAAAATAAATAAACCTGATGTGCTTTCAGACGTATAAAAAAATATTCACCAAATACTTCGATGAGGGCGGATTGTCGACTCTCGTTTGCGATATATATACACAGGACTCGAAACCATAAGGATAATACCATCCGGATGACTTTTAGAAAATGTCTGCGGGCAAACGAGATAACAGATTTTCCACCGTCGATATAAACTCATCTCTATAGACGTAAGATTTTTCCGAGGTAGGTTAGGCATTTCCCGATAAGAAGCAGAGATACACCAACTACGACGTACGTCATATAGGTAAGGATCAAAGATCGTCAATATTACATAACAATGGTCTTTGGTTCATATTACTTTTTCTTGCAAAGACTTATATTTTGTTTTCTTTCAAAATAAAAAATTGAATCCACGTTTTTTATATGAACACTGCTCACTATGATAAAAAGAATCATTAAAAAAATAATTTGTCAACATACACGAAATAAAAAATTATTTAATTTATTCAGCAATTTACTATTTATCATCGACATGTAGAAGAAAAAGCTTGAATGTAAAAACGATATCTATGCAGCCCTGCGAATTTAAATTTTTGTATTACCGAATAAGTGAAAAAATACGTATATTTTCTTTTATTTATAGCCTCAATACCGACACATCCATTTCGAAAAGAGAAAAAGAGCGACCTACAAAAAAAAAAGTTACGAGAGCCCTGTCAAGATATACATTTATACCTCAAAACGTAAGGTACACAGCGAGTGCGAGAACGAGAAAGTTCGGGGAAAGTTAGGAACAGCAAAACCCCATGAAGCGTAGAAAGGATATAACCAACGCCATTTAAAATATTCGGTCGCCACCGCAAAGCAAAAACCATGGATAATCCTGCGGATAGAAAACATTGCCAGGCGTTAGTGCATGTATATACACGAGAAAAAAGAGAAAAAAAAGAGAGTTGCCTTCACGTAAAATTCACCGCGGCACACAGAAAAATGAGGTAAGAGTAGAAAGGAGAAAAAAAGAGAGAGAAAAGGATAAGGTGAGGTGACTAGCCGCGGTCAACCCCTCATCGATATCCCGTTAGGTCGTCTCGATTATATGACGGGTTATATATATGTATATATACGAGTATCTATGTATACCCTTTTTGCTACGGACGCCATTTTTTTTTTCTTCAACTCGCTCCAACGACTTTTACCCGACAGACAAAAGAAAAATTCCAACGAAAATGGAAAATGTTCGGACGGGAAACAATAGTGAATTTCATAATAAAAAAAAAAAAAAAAAAAAAAGCAAAAATATGAAATGTTCCGAAAAATAGAATTTATCATCTATAAAGTAATTTAAATAATCACATATATTTTTTTTTCTTAAAATATAATCTTATATTGAAAAAATTATGATAATTTTATAATATAGAAAAATTCAAATAAATATTTTGAAGTATCCATAATTTAGTGAAAAAAAAATTTTTAAACATAAAAATTATTAAAATTCACAATATAATAAACAAGTGTTTTTAAATGTTTATAAAAAATTAATTTGCTAATTATTAATTTTGTTATTATTTATAGTAAATGATATGTATAAAGTACTCACTTTACTTGAAATTTTATATGTTTTAATCGTAAAACCTCGAAGGCTTAAATAGACACCCTTACAGCAAAATGTATCGGTAAGGGACAACTTTAGCTCATTATTCCAATTATGATAAAGAAATAAAGAAATGTGACGCTGGGCGCGTGTGCTTCTTAAAAGCCGCTCGCGCATACTGCGTTAACTCCTCGTGGCGTTGCATTTCTTATACAGTACGTGTATGTGTAGTAACGACTTGTACGCGCGAATCTATTTCTCAGCCTCGGCTCAAGCTTTATTACCATAGCTACCGACTCGAGCAAGATATGCGGCTTATATTATACATATAGACTTTTATCGGCGTCCCTTATCGGATAGCGAGAGTCGCTCTCTCTCTCTCTGTCTCCCCCTCTCTCTCCTATTCGTATATTCTTCTCGTTTCTTTCGTTCTCTTCGCGCGCGCTCTATACATAACCGCACGGTGTCGAAGTCTCAAAATCGCCGCGGGCGCAACGCGCGAGGTAGCTAATAAATTTGCCCAGCGTCAGTGCAAATGGAGCGTGGCGTTTGCCCTATATCACGGCGACATCGCATCGTGCGCGTGTGCGTTAGCGAGAGACGGCGCGGAGTTTATAATCATTGCATCGTGAATTAATTTGTTATTTATGCGTTTTTTATTGTTGCTCTTTCTTTTCTTTTCTTTAATCTTTCTTTATCTCTTTCCCTCTCTCACTTGTGCATTTTGTTTCTTTGCGACGCATAATTTTTTTATCGATCGGATCAGCAAGTAGAAAATATATTACGTTTCTTATGTACGAGCTTTGTCCTCCACGAATGTAAGAGAGAGAATGAAAGGGTAAGAATAAGTAATACGTAATCGCATGTATATAGAAAGTACGAGAACAAAATCGAGCGGTGATATGTGGGTCATTTAGTCCTGCGAATTCTTTTATTTTCTTAGTATTAAATGCTCGTAAATCGATTTACCCAGTTTCGTGTAATTGAACAATGCTACCGACGTTTCGTTATTCTCTGATGCACCGAGAAGAGTTAGAGTTAGAGTTGCTTTTGGAATTTAAACACACGTAGAGTGAAGCAAGTATCTTTTTCTGTATGTAACAACGATAATTCCAACTATGTAATCCGATACTTTCTAGGATCGCATAAAAGTTTTATTAAATCAAATACATAAGCTCGGCATGAAACATGTTAAATCTTTTCGGTTTAATCATTCACGGCTGCGCAAAGCTTTCTTTATTAGATTTAAAAACGATGTAATTTTTTAATTAGCTTCATTAAAAATTTATAAAGTAGTAACCATTTTTTCGAGGTAAAATGTGAAAAAAATCGAAAATAATTTTGAGTAGCAAGTTAAAAATACTTTTTTTTTTTTATTGCGATGTAAATTTTGAAATAAATACTCACAAACGTTTTTTCTAAATAAACATATATTTTAAAAGAAAATTAAAGTACACTCAGAAAAATGTATTTTGTAAACCTCGTGCATGAGACATGAATTTTAACTTTTTATATTTTGTTGTAGGTATATTACAGAATTAAAAATATAAAAATACAAGGACAGATATTTTAATTGGATTATAAATTTATTTACATTTTTTAACTCAGTTCTAGTGTGACTGGTCTACGATAACAAAAAATAGTTTATATACATGAATGAGTTTTCTGATATAACTAATCAATTTTGTTTTCAGTCAAATTGAGTACGTGTTTGCTTTATGCGATCAAAAAGTAATTTCTCAAACGATAAACAAAGCATTTTAATTAAATTCGATCGGCTATTGATCAAACAAAGCATAAAATTATTTGTAACGTTCTTGAGTAAATGCTTTAATTTAAATATAAGTGAAAAGTTGTTTCAGTACAATTTTTATCGTGTAGATTTATTATTCGGTTAAAAAAAAAAAAAAAAAAAACAAACAAGACGAAACAAAAATATATTATAAAAAACCTTGACCGATCGTGAAAATTAAATAAATTTACAAAAGTTTTTTTTTAAGCTAAAAAATATATTTTAAATTCTTTTCATTTAAAATATTCAGTCTATATTTTTCGTTAATATTTTCCGTTAGAAATACGACGGTTTCAAAAATTCATCTGGGTGAATATACATATATACGTATATAAATATTTTTACAGTAAAAGTAGCTTCTATAAAAAATATTTAATTATGTCAGAGCGAATGAAGAATTTTACCAGGAGTCGGAGGAAAATTAATTTGGCGGAGGATAATTTCGTAAGAAGCACGTAATCTGGATGAAATTCCGAGGGAATCACGCGCGCATGCGAGTCGGCAAATGGTGGACGTGCATCCGCCTCTTCGCTTCTCTCACGAATTCCCTCTCTCCCTCGCTCTTTCTCTTTCTCTCTAACCCCCGCCTTTCACGTTCCACTTTCTTTCTCCCACTTTATCTATACATATATACGTCTAGCGCTCTCTCTTTCTCTCTCTCTCTCAGGCGTTATTTCTCTTTTGCTTTCTTGCTCGTTTCCGACTCCTGTTTTTCGCTGAATCCAAAATGGACTTGGTTTTTCGTTTATCCCTGAGAAATATGATGCCAAGCTCGATCCACATTCGGCAATCGTGTTAGCCAAAGGTGTTTCACCGCCAACTAAATTACATACTTTTACCGACATATATATATATGTCTATGTTAGAGCGCACGCGTGCCCCCGACCTCTCCTATAAAATTCAGCTACCGCACTTCCGATATCAAATTCTGGTACGAGCAAAATTGGAAGAGCAGAGACAGAGAGCAAAAATATTTTTTTCTGTGAATAAAAAAGGGAAATGATTCGATATTGAATATGATATAGAAGTTTATTGTGAACAAGATTTTTTTTCGATATCGTATGCTACACTTAAGAAAATTGTTTTTTTTTTTTTGACTATTAGGAACTAACAATTTAACGAAATGATAAGTAATATCTATAATAATATTTCTTGATTTATGTACAATATTTATAATTAACAAAATAAAGCGTTACAGATTTTTTCTATTTTTCTTTAAATCATGAAACAAATCTTACATTATTTAATTAGACTATATTTTCTCGCACAAAATAAAAGCAAAATCTCACTTTATCGCGTAAGTTCGCGTGCCAAGGCCAACAGTATTTAATTCTTCGCACTAGCCTTATATTTTCATTACTAACGTAACAAAACAAGTAGAATGATATCACCGGAATATTAAATTGCTAACAAGTCCATGATTTATCGGAGCATTTCGTTATACAGTCGGATATCTTGACTAATAAAGTTACGGAAAAAAGCTGCGCAGACAGTACTCGTTATATATAGACTCTAGTCACGCGCGCCCGCGTTTCAAATGAAAAAGAAAAGGCAATACATGGACGAGAGAGAAACAAAAAAGAAGACGAAAAAAAAAAAAAAAAAAAAAAAATACAAAGCACAGCACGAACGCGTATACAACACGTCGCGTATCATTCCCATCCCACTCGTTCCAATAAAATCCCTGGGCACCTTAATGTAGAGACAGAATTCTTCCACGATATTACGTTCTAGTCCTCGCGACCTCGCGCATAACCAAGCGGGAGAAGAAAGAAGAAAGAGGAAAGAGGGCAAGTAACGAGACACAAGGGGCGCGCGGATGTATGACCGGGATGAAAACCAGAGCGCGAGAGCTCGTATTAGAAAATCGCACACGGAGGTAGAGAGTATTCCGTACCTGCGCGCTACATCGGGATTCGATTATTGCTACCGGCGGGAGAAGAGAAGAGAATGAACGAAACGTATACGCGGAGTCAGCAACGCTGTATGTATTGCGAAAGAGAGAATCTCTCTCTCTCTGCCATGTTATCCAGACGTGATCTTACCCGAAATACGAAAATTGCTACGTGGCAAAGAAAACGACGATATATATATATATATATATATATATATATATTCGTATCCAGAAAAGGAGAGAATAGCGTGGACAAGCTCGTAGCGCATACATGTATATATACGTATATTCAGAGATATTTTATACCCTTGTCGTTGGTAGTACTAGTATCAAAATCCTACATTTACAAGATTAAGCTTCCTTTTTATTCATTTTCGGATTAGCTCGCACTAAGAAAAGAGAAAAAGTTTATTTTATTTCATTACGCCCAACATTTTATATTACTGCTTACTCTGGTATATTTTTTAACGTTTTATTTCTCAATTCAATACCATTGGAAATTTTTAAATATAACATTTTTTTATTAATTGATAATTAATTTTTTTTAATATACTTGTATATGTTACACATTCATAATTATAAGCGGAAACAATAAGATAAAAAGTAAAATAGAAATCAACTTTGTAATTGGTATGTCGCCAGAAAAAAAATAAAAATCATACAATTGACGGAAAATAGACTTATTATCCAATCAAAATGTATGTAATAAATAGTAAAAAACATACAAGTAGAAGGCTTCTTATTTGAGAGTAAAACCGAGGTAAATACAATATTTAACAGCTAAAACTCAAACATGCCAAACGGTAAAGTATATAAGCACAGGCTTGTAGAAAACCGACGCGGTATAACAACGACTAAAGATTTTATTCTCTTTTTCAGGTAATAAGTTCCGAGCGGCTAGCACAGAGCCGCGAGCACGGCAAAGCCAAACTCGCGCGAACTTAATATTACGCGGTCGGCGTTAAACGAGTGGATGTATCGGCCTCCTGGTGATTTGTACTCACAGAGTAAAAGAGAAGAGAGAAAAAGAGAGAGAAAGAGAAAGAGAAAGAGAGAGAGAGAGAGTAGAGAAAGAAAGTGCCACGCTGTAATTATAAAGAACGACGCTTTAAAACTCGATGCGCGCCTTCAACTCATTGATTCCTGCCTTTAGACCAAAAACTTTTGCTCTCTCTCTTTCTCTCTCTCTCTCTCTCTCTCTCTCTCTCTCTCTCTCTCTCTCTCTCTCTCTCTCTTTCTCTCTCTTTTTCTTCGTGTTACAATTTACGCCGTATATGCAAGTCGGTCGCGTTTGTTTACGACGCTTCGAGTGCGCGTGTGCGTACTCGCAGGTTGTGCGCGGAGGAGTAAGAAACACGCCGAAGTAAAATGGTTACGTTAGAGAAGAGAAAGAAGAAAAACAAGGAGCACTCGTAGCTTTTTTAGGATACTTATGAAAAAATAAAGAAGAGGGAGAAAGAAAAGACGATTTTATGATTATTTATTGGGCGCATTTACCTATTAGGCTTATTTCTAGCTCAAAAGAAAAACGAAAACTGGCAAAAAACAAGCAGAATGGCGGTGGAAGGCAAAACGCGCGTGCGCGCGAGTTTCGATTCATTACGAGAGCGCCCGTAGATAAGTATACGTATGTATGTACGCGTGTGCCAAGATCGTTGCAATTTATTAAGCATTAAATAATATATTTTAAATATATTTATTAAAGTACACCAATGGCAAACGCTCGACGTTTAGCGTGAAATAGGTGACAAGAAACTAGTTATACTCGGCGTCTCACTTGTAAGAGAATTTTCATGCAAATGCGCGGCTGTTTTGGATTTTAAAATAAAGTTCCGGTAAGGTTTCAAAAATCATTTTTTATGAAATATTTATTAGCTAATATTTTTCTTTTAAAATTCAATATTGTACTGATTTATTTTTGTTCGCAGGATTGCTCCGGATAAGTTTAACCGATAAATAGTTTTTGCCGTCCGACGGATAGATTTGAGATAAATTTTAACTTGTATGCGATACTTTTGTATGACTATACTTAGTTGATTTTACTTCTTAATAAACATATAAAACTGATTATTAATTAATTAACGTATAAAACAAATTAATTTCGTAAGTATTTCAACACACATGCATTGTGCGAAATAGAAGCTTTCAATAATTCACACTAACGGCATCCATTTTTAACGTCGGAATACAAAAAAGCTCCGTGTCGTTTTTCATTTTCCAAAGTATTTTACAATCATCGAAAACGTTTAGTATAATAATGCATAAACGAGCAATTTGTAATCGAATCCGAGATTATCCGCTTGCATCGTAGGCTTCTCTTTGTTCTTCCTCTCGGAACAATGAGAGAATACTGCGCGACGTTCGTTTTGCTCACGCGGCAACGCCACCAGAAAAAAATCATCTTTCTCTCTCGTTATATTACTTCTTCGTCAATCGTCACGCACACCTGCGATCCGCATTCCAAACTATAAGCTCGCAATGCGCATCTCAAGCTCTCTCGGCGTCTATAAATTTAAGCGGTGTCGATCGTCGTGTAATGCTTATCGTGCGTGTGTGAGTGTGTGTGTATACACGTCTGCGTACGCGCGCAAAAGCAAACTACCCGAATCGATAAAATTGCCGTAGGAGACGAACGTAAAGCAGTCAAGAGTAAGAACGGTAAATAAGACTGTAAATATAAGCGGTTGCGTGCGCGCAACACAACGAGTGGAAAATGTTTGCGACAGTCTCGAGGATGCGCATACCTAAGGCGCGAGTTGGCTAGCGAGATTGCGAAATAAATAAAGACGCGAGAATAAATAAACGACGCGTCGTTGAGTCCTGGATGAACATACACGTATATGTATATATGCGACAACGCGTGGATACAGAATCGCGTGCCGTGGCGCGAGTTTAACGCAAGCGTAACCTGCCAATAAATGTGTTAGCGCTTAACAATTAACGTTACTCTAGAATACTAACTCTCTCTTTCTCTCTCTCTCTCTCTCTCTCTCTCTCTCTCTCTCTTTCTCCTCTCCTTTTTCTCTTTTTTTCTCTGTCTTTCTTAAGCGGACATGCCGAGGTAATAAAGTTATGATCGTGCTTTACGAGGTAATATACAAGCATGAAGTAAAGAAAGTATTTGCCCGTCTACTACAACGCTCTTTATATTTTTGTATTTGTCATCTTTTGACACTAAATATCGCAATTTTCTTAGTGTAAATCTTGAGTTATTGTTTTAACAAATATTTAATAATTTACACGATTTTCAAAATAAATTAAATATTTTTATAATTTTATATAAAATTTAACTTAATAGAATAATAACACAACGAATTTATTTATTCTGTATTAAAAAATAGTATTCTGTTGCTGTTGGACAATAAAATATTTTCTAACAAATTATGATTAGAGTCAAATAAATTACATTTGAATAAACATAATAAATCATAAATACCATTAATTTTAAATTCGTCAAGTCTTTTTTTTTATCTAAGTAGATAAATAAACATTTTATATTGAAATTAAATAAATGATATTCTTTGAGATAAACTTATTAAAAAATTTTCGAAATAATAATAATTTTCTAAATTATTTAGATGCCAACATTTCTATGCCCATAATTCCTTAAATTTTAAGCAAGGAACACAAATTACAAGGAAATCTCTGAATGCCGCAACGACGACGAGTTGCCAACAAAGTTTCTCAAAATTATCTTTAATGTGCATGAGTCGACCTCTCGGTTGTTCCCACATGTTTATAAAACCGACAAAGAATACTTTGTTCTCGCGTGCATCGTAAGAAAGCGCTACATTGTTAATCCAAGCGCGCGGCGTTGCAGCCGAACATGCGTTTCCGCCGTCCGTCGGAAAGCGCTGCAAGTTCTATTTTCTCGAACGCGATTCGGTTAATCGGTTATGCGGTTAGGTTTGCCTTTGATCTGTTGTTATTCTTGCGTCGTCGAAAAAGCTGCTAAATAGTGTGCGAGTCGTATTCTTTTCATAATTTTCGTTAGGTTAAGTTGCCACGTGGCGATGCGCTTTTGAACGAACAAAGTGATCATAAATCTATACCTTAATTTTTTTCCTACTTTTTTAGAGCAGATGATGGTATGCGTGAAATTGTTTAGATATTCGGTGGAAAATGGTTATTTAAAATCTATACGCGTTAAACTTTACACTTATAATAGGCGCTCATACATTTTGATTTTTTTTACAAATATGTGTATGTAAATTTACAGTTCATTTATTAATTTTATTCCTCTTTAGCTTTGGAGTTAAAATTTTATAATACAATATAAAAAAAAATTTTGATTAAATAAATCTGTATTTAAGTTTATATGAATATTAATATCAAGTTAATAATAAACAGAAACTGAATAAAATTATAGGCATTGGTAATAAGATACGTACATTATTAGCAGAATATTTTATATACTGGTTTGAATTCACTGCATTTGTATTCTTAACTTTGTAACAAAATAACCACTGTTTTAAATTTATATAAATTATCATATTATAAAAACAAGTCAATGTTAAAATATTGAGTGGATAAATAATACAACTTTCGATCGGCAAGATAACGTCTCAATCAAAGAAGTTAAGCGGCAAACTGAATCAAAATCTTTTTGACTAATCAAGCATCCCAATTTTTTAAGAATATAGATAAAAAGCGGACGAAAATCAAAGTGCTACGTGATAAAAGCGCCGTGGCACCGGGAAAGAAGCCGAAGAAGAGGTACCGTCCTACCGGTGATGAAAGCTACTCGATTGGAGTTTTTTCTTAGGCTTCCAATCGCATCGGAATTTCTTCGAGCCAATGGAATTCGAAAAATGGCAATACCATTTCGTCCGGCTTTTTTTTTCTACCGAACGGCTCAGCCCCGACTGTCGGAGTGCACGACCTATGACGCTACGCCCATTCACTCACCTATACCGGAGTCAATAGATGTGTTATCCAAGACCGCCACGGAAGAAAATATACCTTCCCCCCTCCCTTTCTCTCTCTCTCTCTCTCACTACCTTTTTCTCGTGTACCTTCTTTTTTTACCATCATCCATCCTCGATTTTCCTCGTCGGCCGTTAGACGTCGAAGCACCGGACTATACTCATCGCGAAAAACCGAGCGAAGAATCGAACGATACTACGGTACTTTTTTTCCTTTATCCATTTAGCCTCTCACATTTTCTCCTTTCCTTTTTTTTTTTACTTTCAACGGATTGTATACGCCAGCGGCGCGTATACATACGAATGGCAAAAAAAAGGCGCGCAGGGGTCAATTCGGGCGTGACGAGAATAAATGAGCTTATAGCTATAGCACAGAATCGAATCCACTCTCGAGTCGAGATTGTACACCGTCGTAACAACGACCAAGTCGGCAGCGATCATATATATATATATATATATATATATATATATCGCAAGCGCGCAACCAAGTCCCGAGCAAAATATTTCCACCAACTTGGATCTTAGAGGAAAAGAGAGAGAAAGAGAAGTATGCGCCGCGATGTATACACGATGGCCGCGATCTTGATATTACTTCAATGCAGCCAATGGCGCGTTATTGAATATTTCCAATAAACCGAACCGCCTTCGCCGTCGCCGTCACCGTTTGAAACTTTGCGAAAATGTATTGAGTTCATACGTGTACGTGTACGTATAAGTGTATGTGCGCGCTATTTCACGCAAATTGCCCACTTTACCTCGAGATTTTGTATTAGACGAAACGTGAGTTTCGTAATCGTACTGTGTTGTTGGTTATACACGTGCAAGTTTATACACATCATGTACGTCTGTGGGAATATTCATCGTGTGATCTGGCCGAACGATGTTTTATGCATGTACGTCGTTGAGAAACTAATAAAGAAGTATCCAATCAGGAGAGGGAAAACGTTGTTCGAAAAATGAGCGCTTGTTGATAAATATGTAAACTGTCAGAATATATTTATTGCCTTATTGTATAATGCGTTATCAAACATTGTCAGTTTTCAAAACAGTTGTAAATAAAAAAATATATTTACGTTTTTGTATTCTATTTTTATCAAACATCTCATGAATAAATAAATGAATGAATAATTTATTACAACAAAATTTTATTACCAATATTCAAACGGAATCACTTAAATTCTTTTTTTACTTAGCAAATCCTTTTCAATTTTCCTTCAAAATAAACGAAAGAGAAAAACATTTTTATAAAACAAATAAGTCCAGGAGACTCTAAAACGTAAGCTTTTCTACATCTACATAGAAAATCTCAACGGCAAATCCCAAGTTTTCACTTTACCCCAAGTACAATTTCGTATTTGTTTTTTCTTCTCTCTTTTTTTTTTTTACCTCGAGCAAACGATGAATTTACGAAATGGATGGAGGAAAAGTAAAGAAACTGAAAACAGCGCAAAGGGGTGGTCGCCACTCTTCATTCTAATACAAAGTCTCGCATTTACGAGAAAGAGAGGCGGCATCCCATCTCCATGAGTAAAGTGAACGGTGCGGTGGTCTCGAATTCTCTCGGTTGACTTGCTTTCTTTGTGCCAAAGGCTTATTGGCGTAAACATGAGTTAGAGTAATGCCCGCCTGAAGGAGAGAAAGAGAGAGATTGAACGAAAAAAGAAAGAGAAAGAAAAAGTAAAAAATAAAAGTTCGCAAAAGCGCGCGCGCGCGCTCGCCAAACCATAACCTTGAGAGGGAATAATTTGATATCTTGCGAACAGCATCGGATTTCATTTTCCATTCACGTTGTTAGCTGTCGGTGAGTGTATTAGTAAAAATATAAAGTATCTTTAATGCGGCGGCGCAATATTTTCTGTACTTTGTAAATGAACCATGCGGAAAAATACATATACTATAAAAGTATCAGAGTAACGTAAGACTTTCAGCAATGAATTAATGAATAAATAAATAATCTACGATGAATTGTATTCCGTACTTTATGTTTCCTTTACCGACAAAAATTGGCATAACAAATATTCTTTATTGAAATAAGAATTTAGCGAATTTAATGAAAAATAAATTCGATAAAAAATACATTAAATAAGAATAAAATTAAAATAATTGCAACGATAAATATTAAGTGTGCTTACTTAAAAAGTGTTATCAATTAATAATTAAAACTTTCGATACGCTTATAATTATGATTTCTATCATTTAAAATCGTCAACGATTTTCAAGTACAAATTTAATTAATTTATAAAATTGTATAATTCGTCAGCGAAGTCTGAAAACAAAGTGAAATCTTATAAATTGCTTAAATTGCTCTTTACAGTCATAAATCGATTAGCAGCGAATACACTTAAAAATGGTCCTTTAACGACGTGGTACTGTGACCATATACCTTTATGGCGTCGGTAAATGGGTTAATGTTTCGCACCAACAGGTGGCTGCTTCTGCCATTCGACTCTGAGTTTACGACCTAACTACGACTTGAAATACTGAATTACTCAAAATCTTTTATTTTTCTATTCGAATAGGCTAAACGTTTACAGATCTACTAATTTCAAGTTATTTGATGCGCTATAAATATTTTCTTAATGGCACATTAGTACATTTTTTATACGTTATTGTTTACATATTATGAACTTAAATTTAACGAGTTGCTTGGTGTCATATTTAATTTAAGTTTAAACAAAATTTATATGTAAGCATGATATTAAAATAAATGATACACCGCTTAATTTTTATTTAAATTATGAAAAATATATTTTCAAAATAAATTGAAATAAATATAAAATATAAAATATTAATCTGTTGATAAGATAACGGCACAAAAATAGGTTCATATTAATTTTTAAAAAATTGTAAGCTATTATAACGTAAACTACGAGTGTTTTTTTTAACTAAATTTGATGATAATAAAGTAATTTATAACATGTGTTTCAGCAGTTACTCATCCTAAAAGCTGCACTTTTATACCTAAGATAAACAAGTTTTTCAATAATTAAAATATTATCTTTGTAGTAAATTTTAAGTTGCATTCAAAATTC
The DNA here is from genome assembly GCA_949987625.1 of Chalcis sispes. NCBI lineage: Eukaryota > Metazoa > Arthropoda > Insecta > Hymenoptera > Chalcididae > Chalcis > Chalcis sispes. The sequence goes on from OX465097.1 coordinate 12,716,823, forward strand.
AAAAGTAATCGTATTTGTTTCAAACATACACGAGTTTATATTAGGTAAGCAATAATTCATATATACAAAGACAATTAAATGAATAACAATCAAAAATAATAAATTTTCTTTATCTTTATGCTTTTTACATACTTATTTCTACGTTAGTATTTAACTAACGATATTATCTTTACTGTTGTTAAATAACTTTAACGACTTTTTATTTAAAAATGTTTTAGATTAAAAATTTATGTTTTATTAGCTTAAAAATAAAGTTAATTTTAATAAAATCTAACATAAAATTAATCTTTAATATAATATCTTCTATATTTTTCTATTACTAATAGTATTAAATATTAGTATTAACATATATAATCTTTAAAAATATATTATACTTGCATATTGGAATAAAAAAGGAAAAAGATTAAACCTATAAAAAGAGATAAAATAATTTTAGGAAAATTTATTAAATTAACAAATATACGACTGTCAAAAAAATACTATTAATACATATATCATAGTAAAAATAATGTATATCTAATATACAAAAGCGAGCCACGAACCCAACGAAAAGTCACTCGCGTCTATACGAGAAGGAGGCGGTGAATAGCAGCAGCGCGGTATGCCGACATGACATCTCATCATCAACAACGTCGACATCTCGTGCGTAAACACGCCGTCGGCTCTTATGTATCGAGGCACGAATCTCCAAACGCAATAGGACCACACGGGCCCCGTCTCGCGGGACTGTATAGGTTAGTTGAATTCGGATACTTGTACATACGCGCGCTAGCTCATTTATCGAAGGAAAAGAGGGAGAAAGTGATCAAATCGCACGCGTGATACGTTAACGCGCGCATAGGAGGAGACTAATTTACAGGTGTACGTGCGCAAACCCGATTGCGCATATACATGCATTGAGCCAAAGTCCGATTTACAGTTACGAGAAAAGACAGCGATCGGAGCAGCACGCGAATATGCACTCATCGGACGCATAATTTTGGCTGCTTTTATTTTCGATCTACCGTGCGTGTCCGTTGATAATGATCCGCTAATACGGAAACGTTGCTTTGCCATATTTTCTCTTATCTCTCTCTCTCTCTCTCTCTCTCTCTCTCTCTCTCTCTCTCTCTCTCTCTCTCTCTCTCTCTCTCTCTCTCTCTCTCTCTCTCTCTCTCTCTCTCTCTCCCTCTTACCAATATTCTTCTATATATGTGCATATGTATACGTATGCACAACGGGATTGGTGCACGTGCGCGCGCAAATTCAATCATTATCGCAGCGGCATCTGTATGACGGTCATTGAAATAGGTCGTAGAGAGCCGTGCATACCCGCCTGACTGAGCCGAGTCGGTCCATTCCGCTAACGGTAACGAGCTGCTCTCTGGTTTGAGTCTCGGCTAAAGCCAGCATCGCCGAGCGTTTGAAGCGTCCGCGCGCGCGCGCACATCCCGTATTCTCTTTCTCTCTTACTCAGCTTTACTTGGCTTTTTCTCCCTCAAACGACCAGGCGTGGCGCCCGTTATTCCCCTCGCTCGCCATCGCTCGCAACTCCTCTCCCTCTCCCGTCATTCTTTCCCTTCCTTCGTCCCTCCCCTCTCTCTCTCACCCTCTCTAGTCTTGCCCAGCACCGCTCGACCAACCGGTTATATATACGCGCATGTATACGTTGAACGTGAGTGTGTTGGTTACTTTGTCTCTTTTTTGGTCTCCCTGTGTATTTTGGGCTATACTTCTCTTTCTCTCTCGATCTTCAAACGGAGAACGCATGCGCCGAAACAAAAAGGAAAATGAAATTCGATGACATTCCGTTTGAACTAGAAAAATATATAGATATACACATGGCTAGAGAAAAGAGAGAAAGAGAGCGACGATCTCGCTCTATCAGTGTACACGTACGCGAAGAAATTGGATACGAAAAAGACGAGAGTGGGGAGGTAAAACCATCTCTTCTTTCATCTACTCTTATTTTTTTGATTTTCTTGCCGCGCAAGCTTTTGGAGCTTGCCGGGTAATCCCTGTTTATATGTATACGTTTGCTTTTTTCCCGAATTTACTCTATCTGTCCTTTTCTACCTTTTTTCTCTTTTTCTGTATTCTTTTTTCGTGTATTATAATACCGAAGACTTGATTCAGCTATATCGATGCGCCAGGAATGTTCTCTATAGATAGAAGAATTTAAGATGATTCAAGTGAATTCCTACGAAAGAATGTTTTACGTCATTGCAGAGGAAAATTGAGGTATTTTGAAAATGTACAAAATAAACTTTTACTTTGGTTGGCGAAAAAGTGTTTATAGGGAATTTGATTTAATAAGTATTGTAAGAAAAAAAGAAAAATTGCAATTGTTAATACGTTAAATAAATTTTTTTGAATGTCTTTTAACAATAACGTATTTCAAATGTTTTTTGTATTTACGTAAATTGTTATTGTACAATAACAATTATAATTTGTGCATGCGATCAGTCTAAACTGATATAATTCGGTATACTTAATATTTCGCAATAAAAAGTTTCACCATTATCAATAATTAATTATAAAACAGCATTAATAATAGCTATGAATATAAGCGAGCATCTTTCAGAGCCCCCAATGGGTCGTTTAGGAAAGAAAAAGCATTTTTTCATGGCCATCAACAGAGAAGAGTGTCGGCCGGTAAGTTCCTGGCTAGAACCAGTATCCTTTATTACCGACAACAACGATCGATTTCTGCGCGACTCCGAAAGACGAAATAGCCTCGCTTTTACAAAAGCAACTAAATTTAAACAATATTTTTATATCTTAAAAATAGCTGACGACAAAATAATAATATTATATCCATTTCACTAATATCAATATAATTTTTATAAACGAGAAAAAATAAATAACAAAATCTTAACGTAATGAATCGAAACGAAAACGTATAAAGAAAAATACATGGAATCCGAAAAAGTGTTAACATAATATTTAAAAAAAAAAAAAAAAAAAAAAAAAAAAAAAAATAACGATAAAATGTATCATTCAAAAATAAAGACATTTAACTTCGATATTCTTTAGAAATGTTGGCTGAAAATAAACAATAAGATTTTTTGCCAATTATTTATTTTTTTCCTACATGTATATTATAAATGAAACGAAATAAAGTTTTCAGAATTTCAGTTATGTTTTTATTTGACGAATACAAAATACCAAAATTATTTTGTACGTTTCAGTTCTTTGACTCAAGAGTAAATTAACTTTCATTAGCGAGCTTGGCCGATGTCGCACAACTTGATTCTTAAAAAATTTATGAGTTCAACCCACGATAAAAGTTGTAATATGATCAAACATTTTAGAATTTTAAGAAAAAATTTAATACAAGACTCAACGCGTGTTCTGTTTCCTTGAAAAATGTACATATCTCTGGCCTAAGTACGTAGTTCAGAATACTATATTGATGTTATTTATGAGAGTGACAAAGTAGTTTGAAATTTTTGTTAAGAATTTGTGTTTCATTTATACGCATATCTATATATTCAAAAATTTATTAATTACAAAAAATTATGAAATATGCAATTTCAACTGAACTGAGATAGAAACAATATTTTATTTTTTAAGAATATCCTTTAAATAAATTTCTGGATGTTTAGTTAATTATTTTAAAAAAATTTTTCATTAACAACATATATTTGTTTCATTAGTATGTTGTTAGATTTTCATTAGCAAAAAAACTCGACAGTTAAATTTATTTAAAAATTTGTCAAAAAACCTTTATATATACATCATAACTATTTATGAAACTCACGGTAACATTTTATTAAAAATATATCCGAACTTGTTTCGTTTTCCCTCCTGTTTTTTCTAATCCATTTGAAACAACACCATTTTTCCGTTTCAGAAGTACATCCTTCGACCCTTCGTCAACGCCCAAAATGGGTTTTCTTTTCTCTATGCTGACCAGTCTGTCGCGTAAGCCGCATACAGCTACACAAACTCAAGAAAAGTATCTTTCGAACCGATGGAAAAGTTCTTAACGTACCGCAAGCCATCAACGGAATATTCATTTGTAATATACCGACCATGAAAATTTTTAGTATATGAAACATTTTTAATTTAGCTCTGTCAGTATTTATTTCTACCGATGAATAAACAGGGTAGAGAAGAAAAAAAATTTATTTACTTTGTAACATACTTGCGGGTAGAATATTTCTTACTATCGCATTTCGCTTAATATATATACTTTTACACTAAACGACTCTTGTACACAAGTATATACGTATACAATGTCTAAAAATAAATCGATCATGGAGTTCAGACACGTAATGTTTCATTTTTTTCTTTCTCTCAATTTATCTCAAGAGTCACGGAAACTTGGATACCATTACAGTATTGAGTGTTTTGAATCTTCAATTTAAATGCTATTGTTAATTCACGAATAGAAGTAAACCATTTTAAAAGTTTAAAAATGAACTAAAAATAGTTAACAAAAATAAGTTTATAAAAAACAAGAAATATGAATTATTTAAGCCCCAATGTAAAGTTAAAATTATAAACTAATAGTATAATTTTTACTCGCTTTAATAGAGCAATTTGCCAAAAATTTATGAATAATTAGTCTAATTTAATTTTTTGGCGCAATAAATTACAGCCTTGCAACTTTATTGCCCTATCATAAAATTCAAATTCAGCTTTATGTTCCAAATATAGCAAACAGCCAGATCCTAAACGTTATTTTTTTTTTTTTTTATTTTATTTTTTTTTCTTTTAAAGTAGAATTTAATTTTGTGTATATCATTATACAAATGACACATAAGACTTAAAGAGTTATTAAAGAACTCAATAATCAAGCATTATATATCGAGATGCGAAGCTTAACTTCTTTCGAGATTTCAGATTGCAATGCATCAAGACAACATACGATGTCAGACTTCGCGTTTACTGCTACTCTGCCACAAGCACACTTTAAAAGCACATCATATACTTTTATGGGGTAATGATTATAGCTTGAGCAACTAACAGAGCCTACTTAGAAAAACCGCAAGATAAGTTTGTTTTTATGTCGGGAATCAATATGTTTCAGGTTTATGATGAATGATAATTTTTATAAAGAATAAATATACGCTACTTAGTTAGAAAAAAAAAAAAAAAAATTATAATGTATATATAATTACATGCAATTAGCTTTTTTTAGGTCAATACTTTTTACATAACTTATTCATGAAAAAGAAAAAAGGGTAGGAAAAATAAACATAAAAGAACGGAGCTAAAAGCCAAGCATTCGCGGTGAAAAATCGCAAAATAAACTGTTTCCTTCAAGTGTAGCGAGAGTCATATCGACTTGGTTTGTGTGCCGGTAACGTGACTACGCGCAAAAAGTACTCGGACGTTGTTACGCAAGCATAAACTGCAAGTTTTTGTTTTAACCCGTTAAGATAACGCTCGCAAATCGTCACAAAGTCCAAACGAGCGTCGACGTAGCTTACGCGTTTGAAACTTAATAATTGCAACGTTCACTCTTCAATGTTTATAATATATTTTTATATTATTGTACATTAACTATATATCTGATATGCGATGTTAAATTATTTCGCATTTGTTCTAGTAAAATACCAACGTTGCATCAATTTTTGAATATTCTTGTATTAAAAATCTGACGTGTATAATAAATAATAAGAGAATAACAAAATTGCGATAAAAATACAAGTTTATTGAAAATTTGAACATTTTCAATATAAAAAGTTACGTAACGATCATTGGTTATGGTGTTAATAATTTATACGGTATGCTAAATAAAAATATTAAAAATATTTATTTTAATATTTAAATTTATATAAGCCGCAAACGATAATAATTCAAATTTTACCAATTCTTTCAAGATTACTAATTAATAATAATAACAATATTGTTTGTAACAATGTTGTTTGAAATTTTAATACATTTAAATAATATTCCCGTAAACATCGAGTTACAAAATATTTCGAAAAATTGTGAACCGTCAAATTCTTAAACATCTCAGCCTTCGCATAATTTTTTCCGTATGCCGGATAGCTCTCAAGCAGCGGCAACCCGTTACCTGCGTTTTTTTTCGCTGCTTACCGATGCGGAGATCGAAAAACACGAGCAAAAAAAAATTCGAGCCCTTCTTAAGACGTACTGCGTGTCAAACCGTCGGTAAGAACAAGAGAGAAGAAGAAGGTCGAACGCGATGCACCGTTAGTTTAAAAAAAAAAGGGTTGCGGCTACTTCCTTCAACAAACCCACCGCAATGCAGTTTTCTTTCCAAAAAATCACTAGTCTTCCAACTGCCGAACTCGCATCATCCGTTTTTCTCGAGGCGTATGTATTTTGTTCGTTCGTTCATTTTTTAAAAACTGTGTCTCGCGTTCGTATTATCGTGATAAGCATAAATTACCACCCAATTGAAATTCTTTTTAGATATCGTATTATTTACATTTTTAACGATAGATGCGACATCACAACGGGTATATGATATCAGTGTTTCGGCATTTTACGCCTGAAAATATAATTTATTACAACGGTTAAGTGATTATGGTGCCTGTTAAACGGAAATACAAATCCGCGATAAACATCTAATTTTTTTTCTTCATCCGGGTTTATGATAACGCGATAAATCATTCCGCGCAATTTATCGTCACGCAAAGCATCTCGCGCATCGAGCGATAATTGCCGCGGGAAAGTGTGTTTTAGCGAGACATTAGAACGAGTGATGGCGCAACGGATGCGCGCACGTTAAGGCCAAGAAAAATTTAAGACGCGTTGTTGCGTGACTCGCACAAATGGATAATTTCCACGGAACGCTTAAAATTCTGCAACGCGAGTGACAATATTCCCCGAGTGTGTATGCAATTGTTTCGCTAGCTCCACGGCATTAACATAATTATGATATAAGTGACCTACGTTATTTATGAAAGAAGTGAAATATTTGCCTTTCTAGTTTTTTACATAATAATAATTACCTTTCTAGTGCCGAAATTATATAATTAAACTACTTATTATAAAAGTATAAAATAACTTTCAAATATAAAAATGAATAAAATATTGATTAAGAGATTTTGAATAAATTGCAGTAAACAATTTTAAAAGTTTCAAAAGATTTAATCACTTTTATTATTTATTACATTTGAATAAATGGCTAATCCGGTTGACTTGCATTGATTTTTAAATTAAGAGATTAAGTTGAGTCAATAGTTTGATTATATCAAAAATTATATTGTCATAATTTATATTTTATACAAATCAAAATATTTTTTATTCAGTAAAATTACGGTTGCGACGAACATAAAAAAATTTATTTTGAAACAGTTGAACTTCTAAAATAACGATAAACAGTGAAAAAATATGTGCTTTTGGCAATAACATTGTTTATCAAATAAAATATCGAATATATATATATAATGAAATTTCCGTGGTGATAAAAAGTAAATTTTATTTAGTACATGAATTGTATTTTGCGAAATATCATTTTAAATCAAAAATAAAATATTTTTATTCAATAATTTTCTCGCTTTAAAAATAATAAGACGATCTTTTTTTTATAATAAAAATTTTAAATATATTATTTCCATTGTTCGTATCTTCATGTAGAATATAATATACAAAAAAAATTCTTAAATAAAGTTATTTTTCAACAAGTACATTTTACTCTATAATTTCATGAAAATCCATTACAAAGTAATCGTCCATTTATTAATTTTATTGTATGAAGAGCGCACAAAACAAGAATCGTTATAATTTATTTAAAGCATTGAAATTCCATTTTCCATAAAACGACAAAGATAACATACTCATCAATTTGCGTATTTATCAAAAAACGAAAAAAAAAAATTCCTTTCCGTTTCAACCGTCGAATTTTTTAAAAAATTTATTTACTAGCACAACGTAATGCGTTCGGGTTTAATTTAACAGTCGTTAGAAAAATACTTAATATGGGAATAAGGAAAGATTTTGCATCCTCTTTTCAGCACCGAATGCGCTTTAATCATTGGACTGGGTACTCGAATCCGTAACGATCACATCGACCGATGAGAAAGGCTTCATCAATTTTTCATAAGTCCTTATATCTCCCCAACTATATCAATAGCTCGCGAACTCGTGAGTGCTCGCGAGTGAACTAACAACGTCTGCACACGCGCGCGCGACAATCCTCTAATTGACGAGAGAGAGCGAGAGACAAAAGGCTACTTTTTCTTCTCGGTTGCTATGTTATCGAGCCGTACTGTTGCGGAGTTGTTATCGCTAATCAGCTGACGCGTCGGTCAGATAAGTGCATTATAAGGCCAGCAGAAATTCGCTCTACGCTATACCTTATAAGAAGAAGTAATAGTATGGAGTCACGAAGAGAAAGAGAGAGAGAGATGGAAAATTCACAGGGCGACGGGGGACGTCCGCACGAATCCCAGAACGGCGGCCGTCGGCGATTGGAGGGGAGCTCTTCTCTCGCATACGTAGGTATATCGACCCGGGAGAAAGAGAATGAGAGAGCGAGCGAGAGAAATATAGAAGCGACGAACATGGCGACGTGCGCGCACACTCGAATCGAGAAACTCGTCCTTCGAGCTGTTCTCTTTCTCTCTCTTTCTCGTCCGTCGCCGAGCCTCGAGAAAGAGATACAGACGCGACGATGGCGGCGCCGACGGATACATATATGGAGAGAACCAGTGAGTAGAGGGCCCGATAACCAAATTTTTCTCGATTTTGACTTCTATATGCCCAGTGGAAATTTGAGGACGATTTCGCCCGGTAGATATGCCGAGAACGAAGTATGTAGAGAAAGGTTAAGTAGCATTGCGTTCACGTATCGATGGAGATACGTGAACGCAATGTTACTTAACCTTTCTCTACATAATCGAGACGAAGAGAATCGAGAGCGAAAATAAACTTCGTTTCGAGTGCACTTATATCGAACGACAACGACGACTATTAACGTTTCGCTCTTAGTTGATAATGAGGTAATTCTTTCTTTAACATTTACGTTATGATGTTTATTATCGGCTTACAGTTTTTTAAATTTATTTATTTACTTCTCGGTCTTCCATTGTACTTAGTCATAACGGAGGGTTGTATTTTCCTTATAACGTCATTTTGTGTGCTTTTTCTGTATTTTCGATAATTTTATTTTTGTTCTTTATCACCATTAGTATGCTATTGAATAAAGTAATTTAATAATTGAAGATATTTTGTGAAAATTATTCAACTGTACACTTAAAATATTTTAATATCGTTTCGTAAAAAGCTTCTTGATTCAATTTTTAAAATTATTACCGGCAAAATTATATTCATCAATAATAACTTCTTTTTAATCTCTTAATCAAAATTTTAAACGAATATTTTCTAATCAATATGCAAATTAAATTTTCTCGCGGTTATATTAAGCGTAAAAGCACAGTAATGATATAAAAAAAAAAAAATCTGTAATTTATTTAGGATATTTATTGAAACGGAAAATGACGAAACGAAATATAAATTTTACTTATTTAACCGCGTGTTTCTTTTACGAGTTACTCGCGCGCGAACCCGAATCAACGCCGTAAAAGCTTACCGCTTGTACTTTGCAAATTTAAAACTCGATATATATCCGAAACGAAAATAACACGTGTATACGAGTGCACCCAGGCGCCCGGGTATGTACGCGGTATTTCTTATCCGTGTGCACTTTCATCATGGATATTGAACGAAAAGCATACGAGCGCCAATTTCTTCGAACTATTCGATAAATAACGACAATCATAATGAGAATACTTTTTCATATCGGTGCACTGGCTTTCTCTTATACTTTAAAATTTCTGCTTATCCAAACGGAGAAAGCTCTTATGAATAAAAAAACAAGGAAACAGAATGGTACACGAGAGAAAAAAGTTATGGACAGCGAGCGTTGTACGTACGAAGAAGTCGTCCGTCGGCCGTCGTGTCACGGATCGCAACTCTCGCTCGGTAGCGCGAGGACGCTTGACTTTATGAAGTTCGTTGTCTTCCGCTTGCTTCCTTCTCTTTCTCCGCGGGTTTATGATTGCTTCTATTAGAGGGCAACGATCCACAAAATTGCAACGTCTCCCCTGACCGGCTCTCTCTCTTTCTCTCTCTCTCTTCGTACCTCTATTTTATATCTCTTTTATTCTGAGACTCTATCTCGCTTTTCTTTCATTTTGCTCGGTACCGTTTTCTCAATTCTCCAAAGAACGGCAAAAGCAGCCTGAGCGTAGCTCTAGCAACGTTTCTATCCTTTTTCTTTTTCCCAGGACCGTCGTCCAATCCCGCTTTTCCAGCGGCAAGCTTATTCTTCTTCCTCCGCGGAGTGTATTAGATTGGCTTTAAGATACGTGACCTCGCTCGAGAATCGACCTCATTCCCTACAACTCTCCCTCAACCTTTTTCCCATATATACACCTTTCTCTCTCTTTCGTTTTCTTTTTCGCTTCGTCTTCCTCTCTCGCCAATCTAACGTTTCATTTTAGTTTTTTTTTCCGTGGAACCGTTTTTCCTCCTTTTTACTCTGCCTCGTCCTCCGGAATATACTATCGCTACTCGTCATCGACGATTCGGCTGGTTATTTTTTTGCTACTTCTTCCTTCCGAGTCCTGATGGCAATTTTCCGACACCATTCTATAAGAGTTTTTTTTACGTTTCATAGAACTTATAGAGTTGAATTTTACCAATCTTAGTTTCTCTTACGCTCAAAAAAAAAAAAAAAACTATATGCAAGTTTTCCTTTTAGTATTATAAGAGCTTTAACCTCTTGATCCGCTTTATTAAAAAAATTTTACACCAACGCTTAAATGCTTTGGAATCAAAATATTTAAAATTCGTTTGAGAAATATTTAAAATTAAACGTTTTCATTTCTTTAAAATGTTTTAATATTTACAAATTTGAAGTTTTATGTTTTTTTTTATATTTCAAGTGAAAATTTTTAATCTTATATTTTTGTGAAAATATTTTTTTTTTTTTTATTTCGAAATTGCACAAAAAATATTTTTACGCAATAGGATGGTTAACAGAATTAAGATTAAAATACAATTCTCTCATTATTTCGCGCTGTTTATTAATCGATTTTAAACGATATCCATAAACATTTGTAAATATTTATATAATTTAATTCGTAAAAAATTAAAGAATTATCTGTACGTCATTCTTATAAATTTGATTCGCTTGAATGATTCGATTAATTTACAAAAAAATCTCATTACTTTTTCACGCTATTGCGACATCCAAATGCATTCATTACAGATTTGAAACGACTTCGTGTTTTTTTTCTTTTCATCTTTCGGCTACCCTACCCATGATGAAGGACGTCAAAAAGGGTGTAGATTTAGAGATTTTTCCAGCTGAAGAGAGTTTGCACCAGGAGACGTAAGGGAAAAAAGTCGGCTGTAAAACTTTAAACTGTCCTTGCGATGGCCGCGCGAACGTCTGAATACATAGTATCGGCAAGCAGAGAGCCAAGCGAGAGAGAATGTTGTCGATTTGCTCTCATTTCGATTTATTCCACAAGGAGCAATTTCTATTCGGGACGACATTTCGTAAAAACGAGTCATATCATCCGTAGCGAGCCAATGCCTTGTGTACGCGTCATTGCGCTCACCGACTGCCACGTACTTAAGCTAGAATTTACTATTTTTTTCTTCTTTCAAAACTGCGTTCCATTGTAATATAGAATTTATTTAAATTAAGCATTACATTGTTTTCTTGAAAAAGTAAGATTTTTAAATCTTAATCTTAAAAAATATTATAAATATAATTACATATTTAAAGTTCATTAAATCGTCATCTATGTCAAATTTTCGACTATCTCAAAGTATAATCAGATTTAAATCTTCATATTCAAGTCGTATTATAATACATTTCGCAATTTAATTTTATTTTTAATTTCTAAATGACAAATATTATGTATTTTAATTAAAATTAAAATGTATCGTTTTCGAAGCTTTGAATGCGGATATTATAAATTGAAACGCGATTGAAAAGCAAAGATTAAAGTAAAATAGAAGGAAAATGCAAAAATTTAATTTAAAACAAAATACTTCGCATTCATAACTAATGCTTTTTCAGATGCATATAAACGCGTGAGAAAATAAAAAGCTCTAAAAAGTCACGAAAAATTATGCGAATTAATTAAAATAATTTCTCAGTTTTACACGTGGACGGGTTCGTAAAATTTTAAAATAAAGTGCATCCGCACCCAAGAAGCCCTGGTAATTTACCCATACGTATGTACAAAGTACTACCAAGGAATAAAATTTTCCCGGGCTTTACAAGCACGGAACTCTAAGGCTAATTCCATGAATTTTTAGAACAAATTTCTTTTTCTAAGTGCTGCGCTCGGTACTACTCGCGGCGAATGGCGTAGAGCAAAACGAGAAGGAAGAGAGAGAGAGAAAGAGAAAGCACGAAGAAACTCCATCTGCTATATACTTCGTTCGCCGGGAGATTCAAGCGTACGCGTTTAAAATTCCTACAATTTCGCAACTTCCAACTTTTCATGTCTCCGTGCCGAATCACCTCCGGGTCGAGCTCCGAGAGAACTTTCCGTCCGAAGCTCGCTCGTTCACCCTAATGAGACTACAACGATAGCGATGTCGCCGAGTTCAACCACGAAACGATGCACTGACTTTATAGCTATATATAGCTGTCTCGGTATACGTATATATTGTCACGGTTTTTTGACTTCGCCAATGAGATAATGGATAAAAGCATTCCTGATATAAGAGAGTTTAGCACCTGAAGCAAAGCCTGAAGGTGGAAATGATAATTACGATGCCAAGACCTTGTGAATAATGCGATACGCAAATTTTTAAACTTTATACATAAATGAAATCGTGAGTTTAATAATTTGAGTGAATTAAGAATGTTCGTTTCAAGTCGCAGTTTATTTACTATTATTATATGTATAGATATTTTGATCTGTCAATTAACAATGTGTTCATTTACATGTACGGAATCGTTACGCTATTTCAAACAAGAAAAGAAAAATCGTTTCGGCCTTTACAAAATGCCAACTTTTAATATCTTCTTTTTCTAGGCTTTTATTTCCGCTACTTTTTCCTTTTTACTAATTGTCCGTTTAATGAAGGGGAAAAAGAAAGATTATATCCGATACTTAATTTGTGCGAGAATGAAGAAGAGTACAAAACTTTTATAAAGTCTTTAAATAAACTTCTACGATGAGTCAATTAAAGTATACGACGGATATTAAATGCTAAAGATTTTTTTTTTTATACGAATTAAAAGATCATTTTGTCTTAAAGTTATCAAATTTTACGTCTTATAATATTTTACTTGTTCACTGCATATAGCAATATAGTTTGATAATTATTACTTTTATTTTTTTTTAAATTCGCTTGTTATAAAATATATTAATTAAGAGAAAAAAAAAAAAAAAAAAAAAAAAAAAAAAAAAAAAAATTACACAGTTTAAGATAGAAAAAGAAAAATAGTACGTTTTACTATGTTGCATTATTAAATTAGTTGAGGAATCTCTTAACTTTATTCAAGAGAATTTTATACGCTTTAAAAAATTCAATTTCACGTAGAAAATATCTTTGTTTCACAATATTGACAAAAAGTTATTAAATCCTTTTAGAGAACGCAATTCTACTATGAATATTTACAAAATACTCATTTAAAAATATAATACTATTTATGCAACGGAAATTAAAAATAGAAGTTAATTATTTTCAAAAATTAGAGGAAATTGCCAAATGTTGCTTCATCTTTTGAAAGTTACATTCTTTATAAAGTATATTCTTTAATCTTATTTTATATTTTTGAATCAAATATTTAATTGAGAAATGAATAATTTCTAACTATAATTAAACTACAATCTCTATATTCTAAATAAAGATATGTTCTTTTCTTCTGATTTTATAAACGATATAAAGCATTTTAAATATCGTTAAAAACTTCATTTGTTTATTTCTAAAAATCATAAATATTGCAAAAATAATATAATATAAAATATAATATAACAAATATTGAAACAATATGGTGGTATTCGTCGAAAAACGTCTTATTTTCGTCTACTTTAATAAATTGTCATCGTCGTGGTACGGATCCATCGAGAAAACTAATACACGCCCAAGTGCACACGCGAGGCATATCTTTCGAGACTCGTCGTAGACACTCCTGCCGCAAAATACATAAACTTACGGGTGCGTGCGAGCGTAGCAGTACTCTCCGAGATATTTTCAGAAACTTTGTAACCAAGTCAATTTGTTTTTCTCCCTCCGCCCTCTTTGGCTACATGAAAGCTTACGAAATTTACGAGTCCCCGAAGAACAAGAAAGAGAGTGAAAGAGAGATATGTGTATCGGCGTGTGTGTGTGTGTTGCTCGATAATTAAGACCTGCGCGCGGCAGCACAGAAATACGCATCGGCCTTTTTCTCCTCCTATCTTCGACCTATCGATTATATTAGATTAGTCGACGAGAACTTATCTCGAAGAGAGAAAAAAAAGGAGAGAATAAAAGGGAGAAAGAATCGAAAAGACCTCACACGGAGCAAAACCTCTTTAGCGAAAAATGCGCGTAAATTCAGCGATCGCTTAATCTTTGGAAAGATACGGAGGAGAGACTGACAAAGTTTGTATAATTTATACATTCGTAAAGATTATGAGAGCGGGAGTCTTTCGTGACGTCCAAATATTAATAAACTTTAAATTTTTGCTAGAGAGAGAGAGAAACGATAAAAGAGAGAGAAAGAGGGAGAAAGCGCGCACATACATATACGCCTGGTAAAATGGCACCGAACGTGAAGTTCGCGAATCGCGTTACCCAGCGCTGCCGTGAAATAATTCTGCTTTATGTAAATTTAAGTTTTAAATTTAAATAAGATAGTTTCATAAAATACTTTGAAGTTTCTTATTAAAAACGCTTCTTTTTTTTTTTTTACCTTCGTCGTTTTATGATTATCGCATTAGAGTTACGTCGAGTCGAAAATATTTTTTAAATTATTTTTTTATTTGGACTTTCGTTACATCTTTCGTAAAAAGAACTTTTTTTTTTATTATTATTTAAATTAGTTTCCAAAGTATTTGACTTTTAATCAATATTTTTCAGCGTTCTTCAATCAAATTTAACTGCTTAAATTAAAATAACTTTTCATCCTGACTTACATTTTATATCTTTTTTCTACGCTGAAAAAAATGTACCCAATTTCAATATTTTCTTTTTTTTTTCTTAGATTAAATATATTATTTGTAAGTGAAACTCAAGAAGTATCTATTATACATCTAAATCGAAATTTAATTTTTATAAGATAAGACTGATGAAAAACAAAAAATTTTTTTTTTTTTTTTTAAATTTTTAACATATTAAAATGAATTTTTAATTTATACAGATAATTTAAAATTTAAAATATTAGTTTGCTAAGAAAAAATTATTTTTAAATTAGCAAAAAAAAAAAACGAATATTTAAATTTTATCCTGAATTTTTTCGTCTACTTTATTAAACAGTATAATAATATAATTTACAGTGAAAAGGTGTTGTAAACCAAATTAAAAACAAAAATAATTATTAAAAAGTTTTCGCCAACATTGATTATAAATATCTGTTGTTTTGCAATTACAAGAGTTTAGTCGAATGTACGCTCGTTAAGATACAGTTTACTAACAACGTTTTCACTTCGTAAAATATACAAACGCTATGAAAGAGCTCGGCTACTTCGAAAAATTTCTTCATTGAAAATTTCTCAGCGCGATAATATTCAAAGAGCTCATTCACCCATCAACTTCCAACGAATATGAACAGTCGCGGTCCATACGTTGAGCATCGGAGTTTTTACACCCGGCAACAACGCGGTAAACACGCGTGTTTATGTCTCCGGTTCGCAACTACCTCCCGTAAAGAGCTAAGGTCGAGATACATACCAAGACTTAATTAAGCCAACCAGAGATACATCGACTTTGTCAAGTTCGGTATTATGATACAAAATTCAATGTTTTCGATTTATGCGTATCGTATGTATGTGTGCCTTTATTTCTTTCCGAAATTTTGTTTCTCCCATTTATATTGGTGCGAAAAACCCACCGCAAAAGAAACAAAAATACGAAAAAATACATAGAATATAAATCGATATCGGAAAAAAAAGAAGATAGCTTTTGTCGTAAACTATGTATACTATGTGACAATACTCAGCTCGGTTATCTCAGAGAAAAATAAATATATATTTTTTATTTCTTTTCTTTCTTTGTTTTCTTCTTTTATTCAGTCCCACAATAGCGTTGAACTTTCGGTGTTATCTCGTCCTCCAAGTTTCTACTTTAATATATTCCTGTCCGTTTGGAAAACATCGGTTCGGTTTTATGTAATATTTGTAAATGCGGCAGATCGAATTTCGCGATTATTATGTATTTCTGTTTGTATATTTTAATTTTTTTTTTTTTTGTTTCATTTGACTTATCTATAGTTGTTAGGTAAACAGGTTAACCAAAGCACGTTTCGTTAAATTGCGAAAATATTTCCAATAAATATTTTGCAAGTTTTATGGATTATTTTAATAAAAACTTTCATCTATTTTATTTTTTGTATGTAAAAATATTTATTCATAACTAATATTTACATTCAAGTGTTTGGTAATATGAAATCGTTCAAAGTTTATATTACGAGCTTACTTAGTTCCAACAAATATTCTTTAAAATGCAAACCATCCATCATAAAAGGAGAGAAAAAAACATCGAAACTTCTCATATTCGAGATGTACACGAGGGGAGATTTATTTTATACACAAGAGTACAAAGATGGTGAGAAAGTCATTGATTTTAAAACAAAGTTCTATATTAAAAAAAAAAAAAACAACAACATAGCTAGAAAATTATGTGGTGGTAAGACAAGAAAAATATTTCCCAAGAAATTTTTCGGACTGGAAAATGTTATAAATTTTATCAATTAACATGATTTTAAATAATTAATTAAAATTAAATAAAGCACAAAGGTAAATAATTATATCATTTAAACAGTTTGTATAACAAAACATGAACATGATAAGTTAAGTTTGATTAAAGTTTTTTCTTTCGTTATAATTTTCTACATAAATGATAGAGTGAATGATTTACATAATGCAAATTAGCACAAGAAACAATGCCTTTTAATTCAATTTCACACGCTTAAATTTTTATTGTTTTTGTGAGAAATGACAAAAATATTTTATGAGCAATAAACAACATATACGACTTAAACGTTTTGTTAATAATTGCCATTAATTTTAAAATCGCTATATCTTTATTACATTTAATGATGTAATCAAGAAGTAGTAATAACTAATTTATTTTCTAATAAAAATTTAATTGCTTTCATCTGAGCTATAAAATTGATTTACTATCTTGTCAATGAGAAAAAAAAACGTTGTTTGAATTATTTCAAATGTAGTAAAATGTTATAGTCAAACATTTTCCCGAATAAAATAATTAATTTTTAAGAATTTATCTCTTTTTCGAAACAAGCATAATAATTTACATATGAAGATTTTCTCATACTTTGATAAGAAATTAAATGAATTTCCTTTGGTATATACTATTTTCTTTTTTATAAAAATAAACATTGTTTCTAAGAATTGAAGAAAGGAAAACAAAATTATTTATCTGTTATAAAACAATGCTTACAATGTACTTCTCATAGAAACAAGACTGAATATTTTATTTTTTATGTTATTAATTAAAAGAATATTCAGTAAACAAGGAGTTTAAGTAAAATACACGTATACAGCAAATAGTACGCAAAAAGAGCACGCCCATTCGATGAACAAGATGTATGCGAGCGAATACCATCTTTAAGGGTAGCTCCTAGCCTCGTCTTGGTTACGCGTAACGTGAGACAACCCAACGTTTGTGAGCTCACGTGTTTACGCCCGGAATAAAGTCAAATAGACTCGATGCACATACACAGACACGCTCGCGTTTGTGAACGCACGCACGCTCACGTATATACTCTTCGTTTTCCAAAAGAACGGAGAAGTAACGCTAGCGAGGGCGGAGAAAATGAGAAGAGAGAGAAAGAGAGAGAGAGAGGAATGAGAGAATTCTCGGAGACGGACGCTCACGATCTAATCATGGAAGCTGGGACGCAGCCAAGCTAAGCAAACGGAGCGTGCTCGAAAAACTCGAACGCGAAGCAAATTCGTAGATCTGCAACGAGCAGCCGCCAGAGTAACGCACGACTTGGCTCGACCGTCCCCCTTCAAAGTTTAGCTCGAGCGTTTAATCAGAGCTAACGCGGAAAAGCCGAACTTCCGTCCTTCTCTGTATCCGCGTCGCTGTTTAGCTCCTTTGTATGCATTTACACGCTCTCGGATTCGTCGACGTATGCACGTGTGTCTTCTATATATATATATACACACACGTATAGAATATGTGAATCATCCGCTAATCTTTCGTACTTCGTCAAGAAAACAATTTTCAGCTGGCGTCATGGCGAGAGCGATAAATTGGAAATGGTGCAAATCTTTTTATGTATATACGTGTATACGCATCCCTGGAATCCATTATGACAAACATGCAGATTGGTAAGATTGTGAGAATGTTTCGTGAAACGCTTAAAAGTATATTATTACGATGGAAATGCAGATTTTTTTATTCCTAGGGCTTTCCCTATAACAAAAATATCAAACACTTTAATTTTATATTAGGCTATATTTGCAAGATACAGGATAAAATTTTAATTTTATCCTAAATAAGACAAAAGGTATGTATAATTATGCCATAAGAAAATATATTATCTATTTATACAATTAATTAAAAATGAAAGCAGAAAATCTCCGATAAGAGTAGCATCGTTTATTTATTCAGAATATTTAATAAAATTTATTTATTGATTAAATTAAAATTTTAATAAATATTATAAAAATCTTTTTAAACAAATATTTTTCATTTTGAATTCATTACATATTTATAAAACTGTAATTAAATTTATCGTTCGAATAAATTAATTGCGTTAAAATACGTATAATACACTAGTTGCATTTTTGCAATTTAAATGAACTTTATCAATTTGTTAAGAATTTGATTTTTCTCAAAATTATTTGGAAAAGTTTTCCAAAAGTGAATGTTTATCCACAAAAAAAGTGAGGACAAAAAATTTGAGGTTCTTGGGACCACATGACCGTTAGCTTTTAGTTCCGAGACTTTGTATCAAGGATAAACAGAAAAAAAATTTTAAGACCTCAACGACCGCCAGCCGACGTAGATACGAGGGTTGGGCAAGGAAATTCAAGAAAAAGGATTGCTACTTTTTTTTTTGCATTCGTTTAGTTGCATGCAAGCAACTAAACTAGCAAGCGTCCGGATGGACCGTAACGAGCAACGTCGTCCGTCTTTTCCATTTCCTCTCTCTTTTTCTTTCTCTAAAGGTTCAATTTTTTTTTTTGCAACCTTCGTATTGCTACACGAACCATTTCTTAACGAGAGGCTTTTTCAAGCTTGTCTAGAATTGGATGGAAGGACGGAGAATGAGGTTGACTGTGTAGAAAAAAAAAAAAAAAAAAAAAAAAACGGGTGACTGGAGAAACGCTCACGGTGAAAAAAAAGAGGACGCGTACGTGAAAAAAAAGTCTAAAGAAAGATAGTAACAGAGGACTAAGTGAATGGAATAGATGTCCGGCAAAATAGAAGAATGCAAGTGGCCGAATAATTTTTCTAATACGATTTATGACTAAAATTTTTTACAAATGCATTCCTTAAATGTATAAAAAATTAATTGTTTAAAATAAAATTTTTTATCGACAAAAGTTATTGAAAAATTATAAAATTAAAATGGATGATTTTTAAAATAATACATTTTTATGTAATTTAATATTTTATTTTCAGATGATAAATTTTAAAAAACAATTTAATTAATATTATACAGAAAAAATGTCAACAGTAAGTGCGGTAAGTTTCAGTTGACTTAATGTAACATTATTTTAATATATTTATGCTATTACACATAAAATGAAACTAACAATATAATACAAAAAATAAGGATAATTTAATCTTTTGATTAATATTTTATTTATTAAATAAAGAAAAAGCATTCTCTTGAAAATAGGAACATAAAGATTTCTTATATATTTTTAGATAAAAAAAAAAAAAAAAAAAAAAAAAAAAAAAAAAAAAAAAAAAAAAAAAAAGGAAAAAAGAAAAAACAAGAAAAACAAATCAGACGAAAAGAGGATGTAAAAAAAGTCGTCGGCGAAGGAATGAAATCAACGGATGGAAATGTATAAGGGAGTAGGACACAGGGCGTCGTCGTATATGGCTGGTGTAGGTAGATAAATGGAGAATTTACTGAATCTCCGTCGAGCACGAAGACAACGAAGGAGAACGAACGAAAGCTGAGAATACTTGGGATTGGCCCTATAAATAACAGGGTGAATTACAGTGGACGACAACGCCGGCGACGGCGACGGCGACGCCAACGGCAGAGCCCGAGGCATTACCGCAAATTAGATTCTTTTTGCTTAAACAGCTGCAGTTCGCTTTCGCGGCATTAAAATGTGTCTTCTCGCACACGCGTGCACGTACATGTTTGAATTAAGCTCGAAATTTCTCGACAACGTTAATTTAAATAAATTAGTCGTTTTATTTTGCTTTATTATTTTTTATACAGTAGCAATTTATGTTTTATATTATCGAAAATGATTATCAAAATTGATGAATGAAAAAAGTATGATATTTTTATCACTAACAAATATATGAAGAGAACAAAAAATTTAACTAAGAACATTAAAAAGATATTTATACGTTTTCCTTTGACTTCTCCCGTAAACCTTTATTTAATCATATTGGTTGTATATTATAATTTTCTGTACATAATTATTTATAAAAAGAGAATAAATATAAGTAAATTTCATGAATTACATAAATTAATACTTAATTATGTAAATAAAAAAGAATAATTCATGTAATTTAAAAATAAATAAATAAATAAACACATTCTTAAGAATCTAGTAATTTAAAAATATATTATTAAAAAGCTTATTTGTAAACTTGTTTTTCTTGAATTGATTCTTTATGAAAATAATTATCACTAAATTAATCGGAATTCCCACAACTCACGTTTAATTTAATTTTTTTGCAACGCGAAATTCTTTCAAATTCTTATTTAAATTCTATCTAATTTTATCTTTAAAATACATTTATAAGCTAGAACATGAAAATTAATAGCATAACTATGTAAGTACTTAATCTTTCATTTTTTATTTTTAATACAATAATATATTTTATCAACGTCTATATATTTTTACTTATAATCGAATAACATAAATAAATTTGATTAAAAAACAAAATAAAAGAAATAACTGACAACATTATTAAATAAAGGAGAAAGCAGCCGAGCAAATTTCCCGTGGCAAATAAGTCAAATTTCCGTTTTAAAGCACCGCGCAGTTGGCTCGTTGGCTCCGCTTGCATGGTCTATCCACTTTTATCTCGGCGATTCCCGTGGCAAACCGTCTGCATCGTCGCTAGAGCTCGTGCGCGCTCGCGTATTGTCTTGGCGCCCGTGTAACATTCCGTCGGGACTAAACATCGGCCGGGAAGTTATGTGCGCAACGTGCTGAGGAATTCCAAGTCGACGCAGCAGCAAAGACAACGGAGATGGAGAGAGACGCAAAGAGCGAGGAGCAAACCGCCACGACGAGGGAACGAAAAAACGCGAGAGAAAAAGGCGAAGCGCCCCCTCGAGTATGCACGTGTATGCACGCGAGCGCGCGGATGTGTGTACGTAAACGCGTGTATGCAGTGCGACCCGAGGTAAACTTTGTGTCGAAACTGCGCCCTCGCGCAATAAAAGAGAGACGCGCTCTCTTTCTTATCTCTCTTTCTCTCTCTATCTCTCTCCCTTTTGTCACCGGACTGCGCTTTCTTATCTCTATGTTTCTCTTACATTGGCGAAGAAAGACGGAAAGGACATACAAGAGAACATTTTTTTCTTTATTCATGTCGAGGACAACAACAGCGCCCGACACAAAAATATTTCATGCGAGTTAGAAGCAATGAAAACTTGGCCACATCTTGCCGGCAAAGAAGGAAAAACTAATACGAAGAGGAAGCATATATATATATATATATGTATATAACGCTTGAACCCTGGAAAAGATTTCTGATTTCAGTCACGTCAGAGACTTTTGAGCGCAAATTTCGGAGCCAAAGCTGCACCGACAGTCTTCCTTTTTACAGGATCATTTAAACTCGCGAGCGAGAGAAAAGACCAACGAACGTCCTTTTTTAAAAGCGAGCGCGCTCTCGCTCACTCGTTTGCTTGCTTACTCGACTTTTATATTTTTCAAAGGGCAGAGAGCTCCGTGCAATGCTACTTCTTTCGTTTTTATATCGAAAAACGAGTTCTTCCGTTTTATTACTGTATCGTAATATTCATAAATTTTTTACAGACTCGGCAATAGCGAGGTTAATTTAAAGAAAAAAAAAATTGATATAGATGGGTATGCAATCTCGATTCATCTGGCAAAAATCTATCAATTTTTATATCGTCATGATTTTTAAGGCACGATAAATGCACCCAATATACAACATTTTATTCATCCAAAATCAACGAAAGGTTTACTTATTAATACGTATTAATGAAAAAGCGGAAAATGACGAAATTTCAAATAACGATAGCAATCAGTTTTCAAGTTTTAATAACGTCATTTAAAGATTATGCACGAGCACTATCTAATATCGCATACGATTCATAAAGGCGATCGATACAAAAATCTTAATCTTAATTCTCATGTCGAACGTTCGCTAATTTCTAAAAATAGTCTCGTAATTTACTTCATTACCAACGCGATATTATGCTGTATAACGAAGGTACATTACGCCGATATATACTATACATATACATATACATATAAAAGCTCGAAGTACGACAGCAGAAAATTGGCTAATCTCGTGGAGCTACATACATCTCGCGTTCTAGGCGGTAGTGTGACGTAAATTTCCGAGAAAGGAACGAGTAAGACCAAGGAGCTGTGATTAAGCGGGGCTTTTTTCTATATACGTTTACGCCAAAGACGCTATTGAACTGTATCTTTTTTTTTTATCTTATTTTTAAATGACTTTGGTTGATAAACGACATGTCAAAGCTTTTTATTTTTTGTTATGTAAAGTGCATGGGTACGACAATCTAGTCAGTAGCTACTATAAAATTATAATTATTAATATTACGTGTAGTATAGTCTAGTAAAAAAAAGAAAACAATCAATTTATGGATGCATAATACAATTCAAAATAGATAAACATGATATTTTTAAAAAGTTAAGTGGATCCTGTGCATAAAAAATAAAAATTCTCTTTACGATTATTAAATTTTGGAAATTTTTAATAAAAATTAATTTATCATAAAAAAATAGTGTTATCGACTTATTTTAACATAAAAATCCTTGCAAAAATTAATTTTGTTCCTAATAATAAAGTAAAAAATTATTTTAATTCTTACTTTTAAAAAATGCTAATATTATTCTGCTTAGAAAATACACAAATTAAATATTTATTCAACCGATGTCAAAATCGAAGTATTTCTAAAATATTTAAAATACATAACCTTGAACATTATAATTTTAGCGAAATGTATTGAAATTGTAATATAAATATTTTAAGTCTTTAATAACGCTTAAATCATGAACTGAGAATGTAACTTGATAAAATAAAATATAAAAATATCGGTCAGAATACAATTGTCGCATCGGTTATTCGATTAAATTTTGAGCGCGCGCCAGAAGCAAGCACTGAGTTCAGCAAGTGACATTAGGGCTACCAACCTTCAAAGCAAAACAACGTAATCGTAGCTTCTCTCACCGTGTACGCAATTTAACAGGTCTGCCCTCGAAGCGTGCACACGCTTTAAACGTGACCCGCAGACGACGGTACATATCCGGTGCAGCGCAGACGCAGGCGCACTTAATGCTCGCGCACACGCAACTGCATCTACTCCACCTCTTTCTCCACCTCCTCCGCCGTCACCGCTGCCGCCTCCTTCTGCTTCTCTTTTTTCGATCAGCCGTCTCTTACACCCGCAATAAACACGTACTAGTAAGTATACGCACACGCGGTTTTTCCGTAGCCTCTCGTCGCGCTATCTTTCTAACTTTGCATCTCGCGCGACCACGCGTTCGTTCAGCTAAAATACCTTCTCCCACCCTCTTTTCGTTGGAAAGATTGAATGTTTTGTTGGCGTAGATGAGCGATCGGGTGAACGAGAAAAGATATTCGGCCTCGTGTCTTGCGAGCCACGAGGCGCGGACTGCCGCTCTCAACGCTCGCGTTCGGCAACTTCGTCGTGCGCTCTCTCGCACTTTTAGTATTCTTTGTGTCCGTATACGTGAGTATGTGTGCATATGTACTCACATCGCGTCGTATATGCCACTACATACATGTCGGCGCGTTATATGGCATCGTACGAGAGCGCGCGCTGCCACACGTAAGTATAAAGTATTCCTCGGCATGCTCTCGCCCTCGGACGCGGTTATTGTGTGCGCAACTGTGTATGTACCGTCTCGTACGTACTCTCGAGAGCGCGGAAAATCCCATGTGTGAGTGTGAGTGTATGTATGTGTGTATGCGTGTGCGCGCGTAAGTCAGGATAGATTTTTACGGGCCTCTATGCCCGCGCCCGGTAAAGGCTCCCAGGCAAGGTCCCCCGTGTGTTTAGTTCGGTTATGTATGTTTTTACGCGATTCCGTGCGGATGACGGCGCCAAGCCCGACGAAGCTATACGCTGATATATAGAACCGGCTGTATGTCACTTTTTACGTGGTCGATCTTTCTCCCTCTTCCTCTTCATCTATCTCTCTCTCTCTAGGTCTTTTTGCGACTCTACCTCTTCAAGTCATGAACTATATAAACTTTAAAATGTTATAATATAAAAAGATATATATATATATATATATATATATATATATTTTTTTTTTTTTTTCTATCTAGAATTATGAAGAAACATATTTTTTCTTTTCCAAGATATTACAAGTTTAATAGAGAATTATTTAATAGCACATTATGATAAATAAAATCTAGAATTTTATTGATAAATTTATTTTTCAAGTAATAACTTTTAATTATTTATGTTAAAATTTTACCCCAAGATATAATTCTTAGCATATTGTATTATATTATTTTATTTTTAACGATTTCATTTAAATAAATGTGTGTATTGAATATTTTAACATAATTATTGTGGAGCATAGTATTTATCCGTATGATTAAGGCCAAGGTTTTTTTCTACTAATATGTAATGCCTAAAATGCTACTATTTTCCAGCTATGGTAAAACAAGCATTTACATCATAAGTGCAAGAGAATATGGCTTTTTTATTATAATATGAAAGATAACATACTTGAGTATTAATATCATTTCTGTTTATTTTTTCTTAGTGTAATTTAATTAAAATTTTAAAAACCATTATGTTATAGAACTATTATTAAAAGTATTAATAAACACAGAAAGTTATTATAATATTAAAGTGAGAAAATCAATGATAATATTGTAATAAAATAAACATATATTTTAAATACAATTTTTAATGTATGGAACGCATTAGATAATTTATTTTCTTGTTTAGAAAGCTGAAGCGCTGTTAGAAGTCTATAAATGCCAGTTACCAAGGGCTGTCGATAAGTAAGAGTCCTTCACGGTAATTTCAGAGACACCAAATAGATATTTGAAACTTAATCATGTTAGCTTACTATTTTTTTTAATAATTTGATATTAGTATAAGTGGAATATATGAACCATTTTGTAATTAATAAATTTATTGTACTGACTTAGACAACGCTAAAACACTGTTAAACTTTTCGAATTAAAAAATAATGTCTAATAGTCTCAATTTACTATTTTAATCTTTGTAAATAAAACTGATAAAAACTTTTTTTTTTTAAATTTTAAAAACTAATTTCAACAATGAGAATACAAAATTATATTACGATTTCTTGCATAAGAAAACGTAACTTCATTTATTATAAGTAAAGTAGATAAGATGAAATATTATTCTGATTAATTTATAGTTTATACAAGTTTTGTCATTACATGCTATAAGAAATATTTTTTTTTTTTTAAATATCACCAACGAACGCGTGCATGAAATCTACTTATTATTAAATTACATTTACTGGTAGACGTATACGTATTTACCTGTAAATATACACATACATATATGTATACTTCTTTTATTATCTTTCCTTCATATCTCCTTCATTCTACCGCTCCTTCCATTTTCCAACTCTTCGTTTTTTTTTCTCTGCTTCCTTAACTTTTTCTATTTTGTGGCTTACTCGTCTAGCCCCTACTTTTTACAAGTTTCTCCACCCCTTTCGACTTACCTCCTTTCAGCCCGCATACGTATACACGCGTGTACGTCTATACATAGATGTAAGATGTGTAACTCCTTTTCCCCATTTCACCCGCACGTGTATTAGTTTATAGGATTTGATGTTGCATCTTCGGATGATTCGGTCGTTCGGTCGGCAGCGGCGCCGGCATTCGCCCCGGCATGCGCGCGCGCGAGCGAGCCGAGATAAAATTTGCGGATGCGAAGAAGAGAGAGGGTGAACTCGTCCAAGAGCCAGAGTGCGGAGAAAAGGAGGGGGGGGGGGGGACTTTATGCGTTTGCATCCTATGTGCTCCCACGTAGCTCTAGTTATGGTTCCTTCGACAAAACCCTACTCGCAAAGCCGTCCCTCCTTCCCTCGTGCGCATGTAAGTTTCTCCAGGAGTTTCTTCCTCTTTTTCTCACTCACTTGCTCTCCTTTCTCTCCCGTTTTCTTTCTCTTGCTTTTACTCTTTTATATATCTTCCTCTCGTGGGACAGCTTCAGAGCTTGATTCGACTCGGCTAAAGTCGTCTAACTGCGGAAACGCGAACTAGCGAACTCGCTTCTACGCCCTTCTCTTTCTATCTCCTTTTCTCGTTCGACTTCCTTTCCACGTGTATACCTTCGCGGACGACGAGCGCATTTTAGCGAAATTGAGTTTTCCAAAGGCGGGATCGGAAACTGCATCGACTTACACAGTCGCTGGGTGGATTGGTGGCTGTAGGTGGATATTCAGAGACGCCCAAGAAAGTCCACGACCGTAACAAAGTAGAACGTATCTCTATCTCCTTCGTCGAGTCTCTTCTCTTTCTCTTCTTTACTGAAATCTTTGGATCTCTTGCCTTGGCAAGAAAACACTGCCCAATGAGTCTCCGGAACAAATGCAGTAGTTTCATCACGACACAAACATCTTTGTGTCTCTCGTTTATTTTGCTGCGCAACTTTATTTTTTCTTGTTTCTTTTATGTGCTTTATATAATACTAACTTAATTCAAATTAAGTAGATAAATTAAATGTTTTTTAAGTATATCACTATATTCTAAGAAATTTAAGCAAATGTACTTGCTTTAAATGTTGCATAAATGCAATAGAAATAATAAACATATAATTTATAGAAACGATATAAAATTCATTTATTTCTTATTATTAAAAAAATGTGATTAGAAATTTATTTATATTGAAAAATTTATTTTTAGTTTGAATTATTTATTTATTTTTACATTAAAAACTGTTAAAGACTATGAAATGTAATGCTAATATTGTTGTATACAACTTGTTAATTATATTTTTAATATTTGTATAATGAAAAATTTTTAATTAGAATAATTTTCATCGAAGGATTTGTTGAGTCTAATATTAATTGCAATATAAGTGATACTAGCTCCCCTTGTGTCCATTAGAATGAATTGACTCTGTAACCCTAGCCGAAGATTCTCTCTACTCCTACCTAGATTCCCACAATATTGTAAACGTTGACCCTGTCGGTAACGCAGAAAAACTTATCGACCTGCCCTTAAAGATTTCTTTAGAAAAAACCGGCTGTAATATTAGAATTTTTACAAATTTTTTCTGTACTCCATTAATTACACTTTTAACATTTTAAACGTTAATTTAATATTTTTATTAAGATTTATAATTTATTAAATTCAACTAAAAATTTATAACATCATGATTGAAAACAAGAGAAGTAATAGAAAAAATTTATTTTTAATCATTTGGTTGGTATATTATAAATTTTAAAAATATGAATTAATTTTGATCAATTTTATCATGTAAAATTTTTTTTTATAAATTAATAATTTAAATTTTTTAAATCAATAATAATCATTGTACACAAAAATTTCAAAAACTTAGTCTAGAAAGAAGTAATTAAATAATCATTATCAATATACACAAGGTTATACGTCATAAGCGCACGCATCGCGTGTATACACTTGCTTTGAACCTAACCAAACCCGATCAACAGCCTACGGATCTCGCGCGCTTTTGTATCGCATACTACGGCTCTACGCATCTAACTTATGTGTACATCATATACGGATAGCTCACTTCTACGTGTGAGAGCACGAACAAACACAGTGGTGGGGACGAAAGAGCGCGATGCTGCTGGCGCGCCGCTGGAGGTATAGTGGGGATTGAGAATACGACAGCCATGATGGCGCGCGAGCCAATCGCAGCGCCTGCTTGCTGTATCTTGCCATCATGGCTGACGAGTTACGCCCCGCATAAAATCCGGTAAGCGTTGCGTTTATTGGATACGAAGGCGTTTCAAGTTTCGCCCGGTTTGACTGTTACACCCTTCTCTCTGTTTCTTTTCTTTCTTTCTCTTTCTCTCTCTTTCACTCTTTCGCTACTACCTGTCCTATGACTATCTCTTTCTAGAATGCGAATGTCGGTTTGGCACACGTAAAATCGTAAAAGGAGCTGGCTACCGGCGCCCTCACGTGAACGCAAGGATGTACAATACGAGAGACGACACCCTTCTTCTAGGAAACATCTAACGTTTTTTGAAAATGTCTGCAACACTGTCTTATATCGCCATTATTTGTTCATTTTTACATTAAAATAGACGGTTTTAATTTAAAAAAAATATTCATAAATGCAATATATTAATTAAAAATTAAATAGAAAATCTTTTTTTTTTAATTAAATTAATATAGTTATGTTTACATTTATTTAATAATTAAAAAATATTAAAAGAAAATTGTACGTTATTTGAAAAGTGTTTATTGTAACCGTTAATACGATTTCTGTTCAAAACATCGAAAATTACTTAGAATTGCTTAACATTGTCTTCTAACGCTTCCCCTCATTGTTTACTCTACGAAAGCGTGACTACTGAATATTTCTTTGATTAGAGCGATGATTTTATAAACACAATAAAAATTTTATTTAATTTATTGAGTATGACAAAAATCTTAATTGCTGTTGCATGTTAAATTGGTTTACAATAATAAACCATATAATAATCAATGGCAAAAAATTATAATCACAGGTGAATAAAATATTTAAAACTGAATAATTTATTTTTTAAAAATACGTATTTTAGAAGTTGCATTGTGTTCTAAAATTTAATAATTAAATAAAATAAAAGAAAATGATTTCTGATTTCAAAATAACGTTATCGAACAGTAAGCTGCTACAAAGAGCAAAATAAAATAAAAATATAAAATATCCTTGGAACCAACATGTAATCCTACTCCAAGGTTTGTTAAAATAATCATTTTCTTGGATAGAAATAATAAAACAAACTTAACGCGAAACTATACATTTAATTTAAAATAATTTTGTCATGTTTATTCGTTCATGGTACTCACCGATGACGTCGCGAACTCCTGCGAACGTCCAAAACTGCTACATCTTCTTATCGTAAAAAGCACGTGACCTCATCACGTTGCACTCAAGTCTATCCCGGAACATTGCAATGATCTCCGAGACCGATTATTATACTCGTCATCGAGGAGCAATCCCGCACTACACTATGCTCACAATCGAGTGTACGTAACATAACCTGTAGACTAATTTACTTGCGTAACTGCTTTTTTCAATCTAAAAACTTTTATAGTTTTTATTTAATTTAATTAACTCGCGAAAATAACAATTATTTTACTAGTATTTCTATTATTTTATCAACAAAAGCGTACACAAACAGATTCGGAGTAATGAAATTTTCGTTCCCGTTATCATTCGTATTCTTGGAATTCGCGGTAGAAACTAAAATGGCCGGTGACTTTGAAAAATTTGATTTTTTTACATTGTATTTAAAAGTTTCTTAAACATTCACTTTATTAAATACACGAAATAAAAACAACACGAACACAAAGAAAGCCACTTGATGAATATAAACATCGCGTTCGCGATATTTTTATTTATTTTTTCAACACCGAACGAACGTATTCACAAAGCAAATAAAACGGTGTTGCTATGGAGAGTCAATAAAATTACTGTTCGTTTATTTAATCGTGAATGACCGAACGAATTAACAAAAACTAAATCGAGATCGCGGAAAAAATTCAAATCACGGCACTACGTCAAACACGAAGAAAGTCGCATATCGGCAAACGTCGGCGACCATGTGCTTCTGGTGGCTCGCGAACGTCACTGCGCCTGCGTTTCTAAGTCTGACCCCTACGTCACACTCGCTTTCTCACTCGCTCGCTCAGGTTTCTCCGTCCGCACCACGTTGCCGCCGTTTCCCCCTTGTACCGCGAACTGCGCGCGAGATGAATACTCGTGCCGTAAAACACCGTGTGGACACAAACACAACTATGTGTACTTCTACCCCCTCACACTGCTGGACAGACGCATATTATAGAACGTGGAAACGGACCGAATGATGACGCGGAATGACAGAAAACGTGACTTCAACAAAGGAGAAGTGGACAAACTTCACGGAGGGAGAGAGAAAGAAAAGAAGATGGAGACGGAGCGACAAAGTATTCCGACACAATGTCTCAGGATACAAAGTAACATAATCAAAAGCAGACAACGGGACTAATGGCGCAATAAAAACGAACAAGGAAAGAGGAACACAAAGAGGAGAAGAGGGAGGGATAACATGTCGGAAAAGCGCCGAATAAGTGAAGGGAGGGTAAAAAAAGGAGGGGAAGAATAACATATACTAAAAATTATCAAGAATTGAGAACTGCGCCGTGTATAAAGAAAAGTAAGGTTACGTTATAGATAACGATGCAGGCATAACACAAAATGACTAAAGAAATTAAAAAAAATAGAGGGGACGAATACGGAGCAAAAGAATGAAAAATATTTTGATAAAAGTGAGAATCCAATTAAGCTGTAAAAAAGAAATATTGTAGATAATGGACCGTCCAGATGTACAAGTAATAATGAAAAAAAAGCAATCTAAAAATTCTAAAAATGGAAAGAATCTAAATATGCATGGACAAACGGGCAGTTAATCGAAAAAGAAAATTAAAAAAATGATGATACAAGCTTACAGAGATAAAAAGGTGCATAAGAAAAAGGCAAAGGGAAACGGAATAAGACGAAGAAAAAATGCAAAACGGAAGTCTGAGCCGCACGGCTGACTAGGCGAGTAGTAGGAGAAGGTCCATCTCTCGAAGTCTTCGAAATGATACTAAGGGAGTGAAGTCGTGGAGCTACTTCCTAGGTGTATCATGCGCACTGCTCGCAAGACTAAAGGGGGATGTGCAGTGTATGCGGTGCGGTAGCGGTCGTTCTATATAGCCAACCGAACGCGTTCGCTCGCGCGCGTGAAAGGTGCTCTTCTTTTCCGTGCCTCGATCGATCGTGCAAACTCGCGAGAACGTTCTATTTTTCGATGTGTATGCCATGTACGTTTATTCACTCGTATACTTCAGCACCGATTTTAACGAACAATGGATATGTATTAAAGGAATCGAAATCATTTAGATTTACCTTTCAAGGTCACGAAAATTCGCGAATACTTTATATTTATTTGAAGTCAATACAAAACAAGACGTTGATTTCGAAGAAATTTAGAAACAAGAAATATACACATGTAAGTTTATTTTCTTTTCATTACAGATTATTTTAACAAAAAATGGTATTTATTTTGCTTGAAAAAAAAATTATTTTATATTATAATTCATTTATTTATAAATGACAGTTAATTTTTATTTTATTTTGAATAAAAATTTGAAAATTTAATTTATTCTTTACTTTAAGTTTTTTTAATTAAAAAAAAAAATAACTTAAAAGTAGTAATAGAAATAAATATTAAAATGAAAGAATGAAATAAAATATTTGATATATTAAAATTAAAATTATTCTATTGGACATGACAGTAGATTTCGATTTGGTGAAAAAGAAATTTAGAGCTACAAGATGAGCCAATTAAAATGGCGTGAGTTGAAACACGTTGATTTAATTTATGCCAAGGCATTGTAACTCCTTTAGACAGCATTAACTGAACAAACCGTGTTCTTGACGATGTTCTGCTTGGCGACTGCTCAAGCAGTTTAAATTTTAACTTTAGAGTCGATTGGCGGGACGAAATCATGACGAAATTTACAAGTAGCTTAATAAGAGCCTCGAACTGAATCTTGAATATATTTTTTTTATAGCTTTTTTATATATCTCATATGATTGATATATTTTACAAAAGTTTCAAGATAATTTCATGATGTATTATTTCTATAAATTGTATTATTTTTTTTCTGAATAACACATACTATTCACGTATAGTTTTACGCGTTGATATAATCTACAAACCTTCGGATTTCAAAGCAAACTTATATACAGCCTGAATTTTTGCTCTTTAAATGACTGGAATATTCTTTTAACAAGAATAAAAAAATGTATAATTACGTACTCCGTCTCGCGCAAACAAGTTTTAGTTTTGCAAATATTTTTGCTGTCATATGCATAAATAGCGTTGAAATGAGTTAAAGACCTTG
Source organism: Chalcis sispes (assembly GCA_949987625.1). Taxonomy (NCBI): domain Eukaryota; kingdom Metazoa; phylum Arthropoda; class Insecta; order Hymenoptera; family Chalcididae; genus Chalcis; species Chalcis sispes. The sequence goes on from OX465097.1 coordinate 12,749,448, forward strand.
CGCGCGCGCGCGCGAATGAGTAATGATTTTTGAGTTTGACGAACTAAAAAACGAAGGATGCGTGTTAAATACGCAACGACTTCATAACTGTCGCGCGCGTTTAGGCGCTGAGCGACGTTAACGCGCTCTTGTTCGACTATTACCAACATATTAATTCTTTTCTATCAACTTTGCATAAAATACAGCGTGCAGGCAACAAGAAAGTTATTTGTTTTACTAAAAGTATCACGATTTTGCTATTATTTTACGATTTATTTTCAAAATGTTAAGCATTCGTATTATAAAAATCAACTCCTTTATGTATCTTGAAAAAGTTTTCATAGTTTATGTAAGTAATAACTGTTAAATTTAGTAATTTAAAAAACTTAATATTACTAGCCTTGTATTGCAAAGAAGTTAAATTTCTTTTTTTTTTTTTTTTTTTTTCTTATCAAGAGATAATAAACACAGCATGAATTCAAACGTGACAGTCTAATGAAGTAGATTTCGGTAAGAGCAAAAAAGAAGCGCAATAGGCCGAATTAATTACAGCAGCAAGCGAAGAAAACAGAGAAAGAAAACAAGGTCTTTGAATACACGTGCAAAATTCTTGGAAGTCAACTCATTCATATGCATATCATTGAGCGAGTGCACGGGGACCAGTGGTATTAAAGCACCGAGAGAGTGAGTGAGAGAGAGAGAGAGAGAATCAAAGACGGAGTCGGCCAATGGAGAGCCAGACTTGAAAAGAGAATAAACTATTCGCATGTATGAGGATTGCAATTTGCATAAGATATAAACGAGATAAAGGCATAAATTCTCAGGGGATGTACGCAGAGGCCAAGAGTGCTGTCACGAGGTTCTTCTTGTTATGAACAATCCTTTGCTCGATATGACTTGCGCCGGCAGTTTTCTGTGTGTATCATATACGGACACGCAGATGTTTGTAAATTAGACGATGTGAGAAGTCATGGAGCGTTTTTTTTATAATTTGCATGTGGATACTTTGTTTCTTCATACATAAACATATAAAACTCAATTTATTCGAGTAATTTTCAGATATTAATATCTCAATTGTAATTTCTTCATATTATTATGTTTCTCGTAGTTTTAATTAGGCACGTGCGGTATTGTAAAGTGTTAAAATGATTTTTTCTTATTATTTTCTGTCTCAGTAAACAAGAAAATTTATTTTACTTTATTTCATTAATAGGTAATATATGCTTCTTTGAATTTTATAACATTATAATAAACTATGTATCAGTATTTACTTAAATAATTTTAATTCTTAAAGTTTTTAAAATTATAATTAATAAAAAATAAAATTGAAATAGACAAATTAATTTCTTTTTACAATTAATATTTCATTTTTACACCGATATTCGAAATTTGACAAATTTCGTACGCCTAATTTTTTTTTACACGCGACACAATGTAGAATATTCGAAAATATTTGTACATAAAAGTTTTTCCGTGACGGGACTTTCTAATACGCGACGTAAGAAAAGCATATAGAAAAAATTGCGGCCGACCTGCAAAGCCCTTCTAATACTGTTCAGGTAATCCGTGAAAAGCCGTTTAAATTTAAAACTTGACCTACTTTCTCTTTAAGGATGACGGGATACGTTTAGAACGTCAGCAGCAGTTATTCGAACTACTGATAGAAAAAATCATCCCTCGAGTTGGAACGCGAAGTGAAAGCGGGTTGCATGTGACTATTAGTTTTTCGGAGATTTTCCGAGAAAACTTTCTATTTCAGCCTTACGTTGTGTGATACACAGAGTTATACGAAATTTTTCGGTTCAGGTACTTAGAAGCTATAAAACAATGTGTGTATATTATTTTTGTATGTTTAGTACATTTTATTATACCCTGAAAGAAAATAAATTATTATTATAACAAACAATTTTTGTGTAATTTCATAAATAGTGTAATATAATATACAATTGAGTGTTTTTTACATATTATTTAAAAATATTACATGGCAATAATTATTTAAATTACTGCTCTTAAAGAATAATTAATCTTTTATTAACTTATTTTCAAATACTCGACTAAAAATTAGATACAACTTATTATTTTAGAATCACATAATAATTTTAATAGAGTATATTTTTTGATAAGTTTTATCTGATTTAAAAACGTACATTTCAAGTATTGGTATATTTCTTATGTAAATGTTTAATTACATTTTTTATTCAATATTCTTCTACTAAAATTTTGTTAGTTCAATAAATATTATGAATTACATTTAAATTTACAAAGTTGCCTTTCAATAAACGATAATCTTTTATGAAATTATAGTTATTTATATTTTAGTTTTAAAGTAGTACTCAAAAAATTAAATATTATTTGTAACATTTAACAAAATGAAATATTTATATATTTAAAAAAATGTAATATTTATCTATTAAATATTCAAAAAGAAAAAATAATTTTCGAACTGCAATCTAATTGGAAAGGCGTAAAATTATTTATCCGTCGCGACGTTGTTAGACAGTTTCGAAAATCCTGATAACCACCGCAGCACGAGTCCAAAATTGAATTTCCTGCTCCACGTCTCGATCCATTCTAATCCCATCTTATTTCTTTTCTCACTCTTTATCCCATATCGTCATCCTCTCCTAAAGAAAATCCCGCACACGTTACAGTCGGAAGCCGTCTCTTCTTTCCGTCGATCCGAATCGTACGCATCCCCGTTCGAATTAAGACGCTCGCGAAAATCCATGAGATTAGAGAGAGAGAGAGATATATTTTTCCTTTCTATCTTCCTATTTTTGCATTCACAATCCAGCTCCCGTATGCGCGGCAAAGAGAGCAATAGAGAGGCAAACGCGTATGTGCAGCTAGTACTCGATGCAGTATCAGGTGCAATAAGCGCAAACTCGCGCTCATCCATCCAGCCGCGCGTCCAACGACGACAGCCAGCCAGGCAGTGAGAGAGAGAGAAAGAGGCGTGGCCGAGTAGTTGAGGGTCGCTCGACCAATCGATGCCTCGGCTACCCCACTCCGAGCTCACCAACACGGACGCGTTACCAGTAACTCTCGCTCGCACTCATACCACGTGGAATAAGTATAGCGCTAATTGATTATTTTTGGTGGACTTTGTGTCTCTCATTACTCCGGCGCGGCTAAGATAAAACGTCGCGAAAAATGCCCGAAAGTTTTTTCTTAATTATGCTTTCTTAATTTCATCCGACGTCTTTATTCATCACGGCGATATCCGCGAGATACGGCGAGATATCTCGCTTGCCTCTTCTCTTTTACATTTCCTCGCGCTTTATTTCTTTCTTTTTTATCTCATCCTGCGTGCATATTCAACGATAAGCCGATGGAATCGTTAAGCATACGTTTCGGCGGTTGATATACGCACGGCTCGTTTCGAATGCGCAAAGTGAACGCGCGCCCGTGATAGCCGATGCACTACTGATATGCATATAATAATGCGCGCGCGTACACGCAGCCTCTGCTAAGACGACCGGTTTATAAATGCCATTTTCTGTTTACATGCTCGTGCTACTTCAGCTTTGGTGCGTAAACCTTCATAAAATCGCGATACTCGTTATTCCTCGGCGTTTCCTTGTGTCGTTCGTTTTTTCTCGTGTCTTTTAATTTCGTATTTTTTTTTTTTTTTTTTACGCATCGCGTAATACAGTGCATCAACGAGGTAATTATGTAAAGAAAAGAGGAAACCGGTAGCGCTAGCAAAGCAATTATCGTAGACGATAAAAAGCGAGACGAGCGTCGTCTCCCATCGTCTCGTCATCTCGCGGCCGACGGCTGCTGTCTCTCGCCACGTAAATATTATAGCCGTTGGACGCACGACGCTGCCCTTAAACACTTCGAATTTAAACCCGACCGCGTGAGATTCGCGACTCGAAGATTCAAAATTGTATGTGTCTCACGATCGGCAAATGTAAATGAAAGAAATTTGCGTATATACTGTTGAAGCTTACCGTGTAAGTTGGATTCCAATGATGGGCAAATGGCCGACGGCGACTGCGACGGCAGCGGCGACAGGCGAAGGATACTCGAGGAACTTTTTCCATTATCATCACTTTGCACGACACACGCGCTGCGTCTTCTCTTTCGAATACGAAATGCGCTACTTCTGCATTAAATTGGACGCGTCCTCTAGCACTAAAATCTCCCTTTCGCAATCGGTTAAAAATCACGATGAAAAAAGTAAAAGAAAATTATAAAAATACGAGGGAAAGAAAAAGCTAAAAGTATCGCGATAACTGTCACGCAACTGTACGTTACTTCGTGTACGTTATCTCTCCATCTACTTTTCCCTATCTACTCCATTGTTCATTTCCTTCGACTTCGGCTATGCACTATACTTCGCCCGTGCACAGGAGAGGCTCTCGTACGCTTTGGCTCGCGTTCTACTTCCGGCATCGACGGATACAACGCGAGACGGCAAAAAGAAAACGAAACCCGCCTTGGCCACTATAAACGAGAAAGGAAACGTACAAAGACCAACGGCGACGGTAGCGACGGCGGTGGCGCGCGCGTGACACTCGCGTGCTTATTTCGCCCGGTAGAGTGGCCTCGCCGGTGCCGAGGACGGACCACCGTCCCGAGAGCGAGAGAGATAAAGAGAGATAGAGAGAGAGAGAAAAAGAGAGATGGAGAGAGAAAGAAGGAGATCGACTGACAGATGCCGCTGCTACCGATTTCCGAGCGAGCACTGCTATCCTTCGGCGCGCTTGCGACCGGCACCGACGGCGTCCGCGACGGCAAGGACGACGTCGCCCTCGGCGAGGACGGAGGTCAAAGAGTACGAGAGAGCGGCGACGCAAAGCGGGTACGGGAAACCGCGACTCGCACCCGGCCGCCGCGTTAGTCCGACTCGCCCCGGCACTATACGCCTTTGGCCTGTACTATAAGGTAGAGTAAGTTGAGCGAGGAGCAGCGAGCACCAGACCCCTACCGGCGCAGCCGTACATCTTAATATTATGGGCAACTCACATTGGAAGATACGCCATCAAGCATAGCCCTAGCAGCGCGCGCGGCGGCGGCGCGAGCGAGGCGAGAGCGATTGTAAAAGTTTTAGGGACACTTTGCGAACCAGCCTCCCTCCCTCCGTTTGTTCGCTTGCTCGCGGCTCCACCTCTGCTCCTCTCTTTCTTTCTCTCGCTCCGGCAACGCTCCCGCGACTCTCCATCGCTTTCTCTCTCTCTCTCTCTCTTTCTCTTTCTCTTTGCCGCCGCTATCGGTTTTACTCCTCGATGTGTGCACACCGGCTGGGTGTATGGGTGCACCACCCCAGCCGCGCCCTGTTTCTCTCCGTCTCTCTTCGGAGCCGTGTCTCACCCCACGCGTCGCCGCCGCCGCCGCCGCCGCCACCGCTGCAGCCTGGGGACCAGACCGAACCGAGCGAGAGAAAGCGAACAGCGAATTGCCCTGCTGCCGCTGTTGCTACTGCTCCGGACTACCCCCTTCGAATTCCCCTACCGACCCCTCGCGCCCTTTCGTCGGCGCACGCTTGCGCTTCTCCACTGGATTGCCCGCTCTCTCTTTCTCGTGCGTTTCTGCAACTTTCTCTCGATATTCTCGTCCATGCTCCCTCTCACTTCAGGCCCTCCTTTCCCTTTGACGCCTTCCGCGCTTTCTATTTTCCCTCTTGTGCGCTCTCCCTGTTTTCCTGAGGGTTTCGAGCGAAATCGTTGGAAAATTTTGGGATTACAAAGCCTGTGAAGCTTTTTGCACAGCTACTGCGCTTTAATTGAAAATGCAGTCTGCATCATTTTCGTCGCACTTGATTGTTATATTTAAAATGAAAATTATTTCGAAATTAAATTATTGTAATTTGCAACTCATTTTTATTAAATAAATTGCAACAAAAATTAAACAAAGTCTGGCTTCCGAAGATCTTTATAAATCATACATATCATTCTTAGAATTTTTGTAAACTTAGTATAAAGATTAAAGTTTTTGACGTGAAATACAACATATTAAATTTTTAAGATGTCGCGGCAAACTATTTCTCATTATTGGTCGACTTGATTTCAAAAGCGAATCCAGCATAAATTAGCTTCTCTGCTAGTAGTAAACATTATTTTTTTTTTTTTTTTATTCAAATTCTTGGATTCTTCGCTCCTTTGCGTCTCTTCCATTTTCATATTTCTCCCTCGTGCTTGAATATACATATACTCACACTTTGACAAAATGAAGTTCTGGGCGTATGTGTATCCCAATCCACGGCCGGAAGAAAGAGTGGAGAAAGAGTGAGAATAAAACGAAAAAAGAGCGAGAGAGATACGGTATGCGACTACGACGACGACGACGACTCTGGGGAATGACATGGGCGCGTCGTGTACAAGGTATACGAAGAGAAGGGGAGCTACATACACATGGAGAATTCGCAGGCGCAGACGAGGAGAAAGAAAGAAGTGCGAGGAGGTGAATCGTAGAGAAACGGAGTGAGGGATACGAGCCGAGAAAGGGGGAAGCTCTGGGGAAAGAGAAACGATAAAGAAAGAGTGAGAGAGTGAGAGAGAGAGAGAGAGAGAGGTAAAACGGCAGCGCAAATTCGCATGCACAGGATCGCGCGCTCGCCTGGTCTCTGCAAAGTGGCGCCCTCAGTTTCGCGAAGTTTAGCGCTTTTGCAAAGTTTGCTTTGCCTTTTTTTTTTGACAAATGTAGTAAAAAAACAAGCTAACGACGGTTTCATAAATAGCCAAGGTGATAGCCAATGTTTTCTTCTGTGCTTTTGAAACGTAATTTATTACTTTATTTTTGCTCATATTTTGCTAAACTATTGAAAAACAATTTAAAGTATATGATTTTTGACTCGTTATTGTTAAAAATTGTTTAGAATAATAATTAATAAAAATTGTGAGAAACTTTTATTGATTATCGGTCTCAACCAAATTATTATGATGACGATAAATAGGAGAGCGTTTTAAGTTCTTAAATTGTTACTAAACCATCTTGAAATCGGTTTTAAAATTATTTAATTTATTTTTGATTAATACAAGTAGTACGAGTATAGTTCATACTTTTGCAACAGTAAAAGTAACTTTTAAAGTTTTGTAAAAATTTTAAAAGTAAGATTATTTCTTTTCTATATTTTACTAATTACTTATTTAAATAAAATAGAATAACATAGCACATAATTAATTGGTAATATTCAGTATTTTATTGAATTTTTAAATTATTTCATACCCAATATTATGTATATTTTATATTTATTATTTATTGTTTTACTTTTGCGATTTTTAAAATATACGCGTTCAACGATTAAAATATTCTTAGCGAGTAATTAAAATGTAGTTAAGAAAAAATAAATGTGATAAAATTACAACTGAAGTTGTAATAAAACAGAGATATCTTAATCCAACACTTTTCTAATCAATTTCAAATAAGAATTCGATATGTATAATCGAAGGAATTTCATTACCTGTTACAGAAACATTTATTATGCAGTAAATAAAATTAATAAACCGTTTTTTTTTCCAAAAATTATCGTATAATAATAAAATTTACGTTTTTGAACCTTTTTGATTTATTTTAATATATTTTATCGCTTTATATATCTGTATACTGAGATTGATTACAATATTTAATTTTATTAATAACTATAAATAATTTAAATACATTAAAATCATATTTTAAAGTCTTTTAATTATCATGCACGAATGTATTATAGGTATATATATATATATAATTTTCATTACAATTTTGACACGCTCTTACGCGTGCGGCTTTCTCGCGATATAATCAGCTATAGCCAAGTTAATATTTGACGTAACGTTTACTTTAGCAATATTCGACGCATAATGCCGCTGAAGCGAGCGAAGCGTGATACCTTCTCAAAGAAGTATGCAACAACGGGTTACGCGATCGACGCGCAAAAACTTTACTTTATTCTTAACTGAGCAACACCTCATCGCCGCTGCAGTTTTACTCTGTTCGCTGCGTATTTTTTTCTTTATCTCTCTCTCTCTCTCTCTCTCTCTCTCTCTTCTCTCTAGTTTTTTTGCACGGATGATTGACTCTCCGGTGAGTCGGTTGCAGCTATTGTTTCCCATCATGAAAATCGATGGCGCGGTAATTAGCCTCAGGCGGCACGGCTTCGATTGTCGAGCCGAGCGAGCGGAGATTTACACGCGATGTGATTGGAGCTGAAGTCGGGAATGGAAAATTGCGCCGCAGATATCTATCCTACCGTGACTGGAGCGCGCGCTCCGATAAGCCTGTCAATCGAGATCCATGAGATCCGTAGCGACTATTGTACTCGGCCTACTTTTTTTTTAGACAGGACTACGTCGATTTTTATTAGTCGGAATAAAGAAACTACGAAATGTGTTGAAATCATTTCGCAGAAATGCTAAAATGATTAGGTATAATCAAATCCTGATTCTTTTTTCCTCTTCGTATTATTACCAAACTTTTTACGTTATTAGAAAAATACGATGTTGAAAAATAAAAATAGAATATTTACAATTGATACACCTAGTTTCTTGTAAAGTTTATCTGCAGTATTTAATATATTCATATTTAATATAATTAAATGTTCTTTTACTTTTTTAAACAATATCAACGACTATTTGAATAATGTAAGCATTGAAAAGTTAATAAAATATTAATCGTTACTCAGATCGCTTAATTCTCTTCTCTTTAGGCAAATGCAACATTAGAAGCATCGTAAAACAAATAAATATAATTTATTGCAATCGTTAATAATTTTTAAAAAAGATAAACCGACGCTAAAAGATACTAAAAGACGGCATAAATCCACACGTTACAATGGGTTCGGAAAAAAGAAAGACAGCACACTGCAGGAGGAAATATGCAAAAGCGCGCAACTATATCGTCAAGACCAGACGCCTTGTTAAAAAGCGGTACCACTTTGCAAAACAAATAAGGTGTAAAGTCTAACGGCGAACCTCGTTCCTTTTTTTCCTTCGATCCTCGATTTCCCCTTCTTAAGCACGTATCTACACACGTACAAACTATTTTTCTTACTCGCAAAACCGCCGACTGCCGACTCCTTTTTGCGGCAGCTGAACGCAAATGGCGGCGCGGCGAGCTCTCCATTAGAGATCGTTCGGTACGGAGAGGCTGTAAATGCACAGTCTTCTCGGCCGATTTCACCGAGGTCTTAGCTTTTCTTTCATTCTTCTCGTTTTTCCGCGAACGGAGATTAATAACGCGCGGCTCGCGATTTCCGTGAAACTTTTCTTCGCTCCTGCGAATGACGATAATAATATAGACGACGCTTGTCTAAGATTCTATAGCGGTACATCGACGGTGACGATTAATGCCGAACCTTCTCCAGTCGTTGATAATTCGATACTGCGAATTCAACAGATCGAAAGTAACGGTTTATCGTCCGATAATTTTTAAACTTTTTATTTTTATCCCGCTTGAATCCATTGATTAACTTTTTGCGTAATCACAAGAAAGAATTTGAAATGTATAATAATTTCGAAATGATTTTTATAAATAATTGTTTTTTAAAAATAACTTTCCTTCATCTTGAACGTATTTACAATTAATGTAGAATATACTATAGATTTTTCCTATTATTCATGTTATTCTATATTTTAATCAATAAAATTATTAAATTTTTAAAAAATAATTTAATTTAAAATTATTTTAATTTACCAGCAATTCACATTAAACGTTATCCTAGTAAAAATTTATTAATTCACAAAACTTAAACTTTAAAAAGCCTCGAGAAAGTACGTTTCGACATGGCGACCGTGGAGGAGAATTTATTTTCTCAATTCGTATGCAAAATGTTCTTTCGAAATACGTAAATCTTATAGGTTTGGAAGATAAGACTAACTTGCCACTAATATTAAATCGTCGGTTCTTAACTATACCAACGGAATACGAGACCAGGTCTTACAAGATCATAATTAAAATTAGAATTATATCTGTGCCGCGCACTTTTTTTATGTCCGCAACTGGTAAAAATATGCTTTTAGAATATACAGCATTAAGATTAAAATCTTTCATCGTAAACAATAGTAAAGATCATAAGAATGTGTTTATTTAGTTGATTATTCACAAACTTTTACATATTTTTACGTACATTCGTCAAATTATTATTATATGTATATGAATATAGGCAAGCAACTTGCGTCATCTCCGTCAACGTCGTTGTCATCGTTCTCTAAATAATACACGCTTCACCAACAAGTGGAACGCATACGAGTAAAAGTTCGCATAAAGTGGCAAAAGAACGAGTTGCACGTGTACACTCGGTCGTAGTCGCGCTTTTATCCACGAGTGTGTCCACGCAGCGTAAGCATAAACTTCGCGGTAAACGAGTGCGAGAGAAGAAGAAAGAAAGCAAGAAGGAAAGAGGAAAAGAAAGAGAGAGAGAGAGAGAGAGAGAGAAACGAAGAAAGACTGTGAAATTCAACGCAAGGACAGACGGCGATTACCGGTTGAATTAGGGGAGGGTTATGTCTCCTCGGTCTGGTCCCACTTATACCTACTGCTCCGACCGCTTTGCCGGAGAGAAAAAGAGAGAGAGAGAGAGAGACGGAGATGAATAAATAATTCAGCTGGCGTATTCTCAGAATCCCAGGCGAACCAACCAAAAGTGAGCTGGCCGCAACGACGCGCTGAGAATTTTCATTTTCGGGAGGAGCCAAACGATGAGGCCTCGTCTGTTTTATGTATACCATTTTTTTTCGTCGTTTTATACGCCGGACTTCTACTCGCTTCGTTACTTCGCTTATATACAAGAAACACGCGTATATACATAATTTCGTCGCTGATTTTGTTCTCCTTTTATTTTATATACGTATCGAAGCGGCAAACATTATCAAAAACTTATATTTTATTATATGGAAGATGATTATTTTTTTTTTTCTCTCTTTCAATTTTTACAAGAAGATACAGCTTTGCGTATGAAAGAACGAGAGCTGTACGAACGAATGCAAATGAGTCACCCAAGGCACGTATAATAAATTTTTCGTGCAACTTTTTGAAGTTTTGTTTACCGTTGTTGCCGCCGTTAACTTTCCACTTTACGAGACATTTGGACATAATCGATTTTTTTTCAATAATGTCCTATAATTTGTTGAACGGTAGCTCACTCAAAATGGATATGGTTATGTCAAGTAAAAATAATTCTTATCTATTTTCACTGTAGGTTTGTCATATGTCTTTTCATTAAAATATTATTAAATATTTGTCCAAAGAAAACAATAATATCAAATATTAACGCGTCGACAAAATATCATTAAATGATATAATGAAAAATTAAAAATTGTAACTATAAAAATTTTTTTTTAAATACGTAATATCTTAAAGAAAACCAATTAATTTAATAAAATAAAGAAAATTTATGACTCCATCAATGATTTTTTCACTCTAAAACTCGTATGCTTCCATGCAATATTTATCAAATTGAAACATCATCATGTTATTAAGCTGACTGCGCACAAAATAAGTAAAAATTTTGAGACCAGCCAACGATTAATTATAACATCCATTTTCTGTAATTACAATCTTAATATGAAACGATAATTATATGTCTTTAACGAAAGAGATTTCAGAAATATTATTGCCATAGGTACACAGAACCAACAAGCCAAGATGTCGATTCCGCCATAAAGAACATAAGGTGAAGTAAAGCAAAATAAGAAGAAAAAAAAGAGAAGCCAACGAGAAGGAAGGACACGGAAAGAGTCGAACGGTCATACAAGCCAATAATGCCCCATATACTCGGCAATTTATGCGCCAAAACGTATTAAATACTTAATACGCCTGCTTGGACGGGATATGTGCTCTCTCTCTCTCTCTCCCGCGTATAATAATTTCGAGCGGCACCCACACATTCTTTTCGCTTGTACACTCGAGAGAACAGCAACGGCAGCGTTACATTAGGGCCAATATTTTAAAACGCGGTGCGCCGAGTGTATATATACCTATACACTGTAAATACGCGAATATTTCGCATGGAGAGCGAGAGAAAGAAAGAGAGAGACTTTTCTAAGAATAGAGCGAACGACGAATCACGACGGCTTGGAAGGAGATAGGCCAAGAAGAACGTACGAGAGAAATAGGAGATAAAGAGGAAGGAAAAAGAAAGATATGAGAGGTGTAAGAGGGAAGAAAAAGAGAAAAATTATGAAAGGAGAAAAAGAAGAAAAAGATACGGTTTAGCGTTGGTTATATCGAGAAAGGGAGGAGAAACGCGAGAATCGCTGCGCCTCCTCTTTCCTTTCGTATCCAAAGCGCTGCAATGGAACTACGCGCGTACGTGTCTTTTGATGTTTTTCTTTTCCTGTTCCTTTTTTAACTTCTCTTTTTTTTTTACATGTTTCGTTGTCTCACCCTTCTCTAAAAATTTTATACATCTTTATACATCTTGAAAGTTTCGACTGGTTTTTTTTGTCTCGGCTTACTTTGTTTAAAATGTTTCTTTTTCTTGGATGTCGTCACATTCTTTGCAGCTGTATTTTTCATCGATCATAGCATCTTAAAAATATAAAAAATATATTTTTCAAAATTACTCACATACTTGATAGTTTAGATTAAAATTTTTGCATCCGTCAAAAATTAAAATTTAATTTTAAAAACGCGATGCGAGATTAATCTTTACAAAGGCAATGAAACAAAAATAATTATCAACAAAATAAGAATATTTTAGTAAAATTTTGCATATAACCTTTTTGCCTGATAGTACATTCGATGTCATTCTTTTATTACCGTTTATGAATTTTATACATTCAATATAAAACAATATAATAAGCTCGACGGGAAAGTATGAGCCTTCATACGTAGGGTTAAGCAAAACAAAAAATATTAGACTTTTAATAAAGTAGTAACTGGGAACAAACGACGCGGGTAAACTATACTCGAGAGCGCATCGAATAAAAGAAAGAAAGAGAACCGGTTAGCTTCGTCGTATTATTTCTACGAGCAGCGAAACGAGTTTTTAAAAATATTATTTACTTACAAATCTTTACAATCTCATACACTGTTTGTTACAGGTATTTTTTTTTTTTTAGAGACGCAATAAAGTAGCCATTCTGCTCGCGAATACATCTATAAAAAAAATCTAAATGTGTAAGAGGATTATACGTTTGTTGTAGTCGTTCTTTATCAAGAATCATATTCTGAGGATTTGTCAAATTATTAAATATTTTTATAGGATATTTTTTGAAAAACAACTTTATTTTATATGTTTATTTATTTATTTATTCTTCTTTTTTTTTATGAATTATAGCTGCATACTAAATGTGATTTGAAAAGAATAATGGATTTTTGAGCATTATTTTTTTTTATTAAATATTTATTAAGAAAACGTTGTTGAATGCAAATATTCTAAGAATCAAAAGATTAACTTTAACTATCTAAATTATTGATAATTTATAAACAACTGAAAGCAGCATAAAAATTGTATAAAAAAATCCACATTTAATAAATTTAATATAATTCGTCATAAATTCTGAAAAACAATTCAAATCCGAGACCGAAATTCGACATATTTTATCTTTCCCTTTTTATAAAAATAAAGAAATATAACTTTTAAACTGATCCCAGCAATGATCGCCAACGCAGGCGGTCCACTTCCTAATAGAATTACCGCGCCATATTGCAATCCTAGGAAAGAAAAATCCCGTCGATTCCTGAACGCAGCAATGGAGAAGGCGAAAGAAACTAACTTAAATAAAAGCAAACGATCCGATTCGCTGACCCCGCGCTCTCTTTCTCTCTCTCTCTCTCTCTCTCTCTCTCTCTCGCCGGAAAACGATGGAAAAACTCGACCCCGACTTAATCCCTCAAAACTATACGCACGCTTGGCTTCCCTCCTTTCTTTCCTCGTGAGCGAAAATCCGAATCTCTCTTTTTCTCTTTCTCTCTTGGTCCCCCTTTTGGCCATTGGCCAACTCGACGTTGACCCCTTGTGTTTTACGTACACGCTTCTCGACGTTGGAGAGAAAAAGAAAGAAAATCAGTGCTGGGCGAAATTCAATTCCGACGAAATAAAGAAGCGGCAAACGCGAGACCGGGAAACATGTGTAATAATCGTTCGTGCACACATATCGTTTACATATGTATATATCAGAGTATTAGAAAAATGTGTGTATGTGTATAAGTTAAACGATGCAGGGAATGAGATTTACACGTTTGTGTTTGCTCTAGGTCGTGTATTACGCGATATCCTCCCCAAAGCTATGTCTGTCAATGTCTCACATCAGTACCGTCGTTCTCTTATACACCATAACACACGATGCCTATATACACGATATACGAAGCGAGAAAAATAGCGAAAGAAACGAAACGAGAAAAAGAACGAGAGGGCGGCCGAGGATTGGTGGGGGGAGGGGAGGGGGGGGGAAGATTTTTTGGTAGAAAGTGCCTCCTTCGTTCGTTGGCTTACAACACACGGTAATAGATTGTGCGAATGCCGACAAACCGCCATTTTCAGATTCCAGGAACGGCCGCCAAATACGCTCTTATACGAAACATTTATGTGTATATACAGAAGCAGCGCGTTCGAAAGGACGAGGGGAAGAATTTTTCGCACGATGAAAGAAACTCGGCGTGAACTGAAACCCTTCGAAAATGGGAACAGCTCCAGAACCCCATTACCAAAGATCGTGAAATTAAGAAATTTTTTCGGCTTGTTTGCCTGTCGTAGAATGAAGTTCTCTTTCTCTTTATTGACCTATTCGCGTATAATACGCGAGGGAAGAAAGCGAACGAGCAGAAAATTAGAAGGACATGCGTTAGGACATGAATATTTATGATTTGTTGTACTATGTGAAAAAAAAGCTTTTGACCTCTGTATGAACAATTACACTTATACGTATAATTATTTGCAATCATTATTTAACGCTTTTAACTCTTCATGTATGTGTGTGTGTGTGCGTATGTGTATATATATACATATATATTAATATAGCAAATAAAAATAATATGAAACATTTAACTTTATTAGATCTAATGAATCAATTATTTTAAAAATAAATTTCGATGTTTTAAAATAATATTAAAATCAAATCATAAATACATTTTGTTTATATTTTTAGACAAAGTACTGATCTAGTTGAAAAAACCTTGACACAATTGTAAAAGGTGTTAAGGTTAATTTCTACAACCTCATGAGAACTCAAGCAGAAGTATTCGTTGAAAAACATCCGATAAGTCAATATTTTTCTCAAATAACATTGTTTTTTCACTTTGTTAATATTATCACCAGTGCGAAGTTACAAGCAAACAAAAGAGACTTTGTTACAGTCGGTATTGTGTACAGCGACGGGTGAACGCGGTATTTAAATGTAATTATAAAATATGACTACGTACGTCAATTGTTGCGTAATTGGCTCAAAGAAGCACGATGGCAGATATACGTGACTATTATTATAAATGAACGTACACAAATCGCTTCACATTTTCTCACCGCTTGTGTAGAGGAATCACAAAGAGTTCGGTGTAATTCGTATGTAATCGTAGTGTAGCAATTAGAGGCTATCGAAAAATTTTGCAATTATGCATTTCTGCATCCAATTAACTAGCTTTTCAACTTAATTATAAGATTACCTCCAAATAAAATAAATTGCAAAAAATTAGTCTTACATGAGTGGGATATTATTTTAGAAAAATTACACTGTAAGAGTACCGAATATAAAACGCAAATGTCTTATAGTTATTACAAAAATAAATAACAGATGCATTTATTTCGATTGACAGTATTGTATCCTACTAAACAAAAAAGTACGTCAACAAGAAATGTTATAAAACTATGAAAACTTGTTTTTAAATTTTAGTTTAGTTTATTTAAAGTCATTTTGAATTACTTAATAAATATAATAGTTTCAAAATAAAAAAAAAATGTTATAAATTACCATAAATAATTTATATCCTTTTTTTGAAATTATTTGAAAATTTTCACTATTTAATTCTTAAAGCAATATTTTCTAACTTTTCACCATATAAAACCTTGTTTAGAATCTACCAGATATAAAATTCGATCCATGTGACTCAAGTCGCATCATTCGGGTGACTGAAAGCTCAAAGAAAAGGAGAAAAGTTTGAAATATATTAGAAAGTTAAGAGTGCAATACGGATTCCTAATTTTTTTTTTTTCATTTTGTGAAAACAGGAAGGGATGAATGGCGAAGAGTTGTATTGGACTGGACGTAACATCGCCCCGACAAGCTTTTGCTTTTGTCGCAGGTAACCAATTTTTTTTTCATCGATAGAAAGCTAGAGATGCCTGACCTACTTTTACGACGTTTCTTCAGATGCTGTGCACTTTAGGTAAGAATATTCTATTATTCTACGCTTTAAATATTTTAAAATGAAAAACTTCGTTTATTATGTAGACGCACTCGTTTGTAAATTTACTAATTACTTTTTTACTTGTGTTAGTTTTTCAAATAATTTTTATTTTGATAATTTTATTAAAATAGCATTATATGATGGTTTTAAAGATTTTTTTTTTTTTTTTGTTTTTGTTTATATTTCAACTCTGTGATATAGAAATTTTGTAAGAATAAAATACATAGCTGATTTTTTTAAATAGCTCAAGCTCAAACAATATTTTTCGATCGAATAATAAATTTTATGTAAATATAAGAAGAAAATTAAAAATTCTTCATTATTTTAAAAACTTCTAATGAGAAAAATTAATAAAAATTTAAATAATTAAGTTTGAAATATGATTAATTAATATTCGGTATAGTAACAAATAGCTTTTTTTTGAAAAAAACAAACGTACATGTAAATTAAAATATTTAAAATTACTTATTTTGAGTATATTCTGATAAAATTTACATTCAATTTTTATAAATAATTGTGTTATTAGCAAATTTAGATTACATTAAATATGTTATTCTTTTCTTTAATGAATTCGTATAAAATTATAGGAATTTTTTATTTCTAAAATATAATTCTTTTAAAACTTTCTTTATTTAATGTCTAGTGCTATTTGAATTTTTTTTATTACATTATTTTTAATTATGTAGTCAAGAATATTAAATTTGATGGCATTTTTGTATTAGTTTTGTAGAGCACAATGTATTAAATATTTAAGGTGCCGATGTCAAATTTTGTACCGAAAATAATGTTTTATTTCACATATTAAGATAAATCTAGAAATTATACTATAGAGACTCAAATTATTTTATTAGTATAATTTTATCTAAACTTTTTTTTACTTTTTTTATGTGAGTTTCATTGTTTTAACTAAATTACGAAAAAAATTTAATGTTTAAAAATTATATTATAATTTAATATGATATTTAGAATTCGTTATAAATAAAAAGTAAAGAAAATTATAATTGAACAAAAATATATTATCAACCAATTTTATTGTATTTTTAATTAATTTTTTTTTTTTTTTTTTTTTTTTTTTTTTATACGAGTACTTTGAATAACGAAGTTAGAAATATTAAATAATAAAGAAAGAAAAATAATGCTAAATTGTGACTCGCGGCAAAATCTTGCTTCGAAGTAAAATCATATTAAAACTGTATTAAATATTTAATCTCGAATAAGGCACGACCAAAGAAAAACATGAAATAATCATGAATTTAAAAAAGGAAATCTCAAGCAACAAAGTTGATTATAAAGTATACAAGTTATTGAGGAATTTACATGTATGGAAGCCGAGCGAGCTGAAATTAAAATGTTTCCCTAACGAGAGAGAGAGAGAGAGAGAGAGAGAGAGAGAGAGAGAGGAAGAGAAAGAGAGATAGAGAGATAGAGAGAGAGAGAGAGAGAGAGAGAGAGAGAGAGAGAGAGAGAGAGGCCTCAGTTATTGAGACTTGGTGCATCGAGTAGCAGTAATTAGAAGCAACCACTCGGGTTGCGTTACTGCATACACGGCTGTTCAAGGCAAAGGAACGGCAGATAACACACTCGATAATCGTATGGGTCTCGTTCTTCTCTACCGAGCGGAGCTTTGTAATTATCCGTCGTTTTTTTTTTTTTTTTTTTTTTTTTTTTTTTGCCTTTAGTTCTCTAAAGATAAAACCGCGCTGGTGTACCGCACGGATAATATATGCTTCAGATATGCATTTCGTATTGCGGCTTTGATGCGTGCTGTATACGTATGTGTGTGTGTGTGTATATATATATATATATATATATAGGAAATTGCGCAAACTCGAATATAGAAAGTGAACTTACCTTTATATCGACGTCATATGCTGCTGCAGCTCGCTTGTATATCGATATTTTTTGTGAATGTTAATGATGGCATGCTTGTTTTTAATTTTTTTTTTTTTTTTTTTTTTTTTTTTTGAAAAATTTTTAGCTCTAATGGTGTATATAAGACATGCCTTTATTTACAGAGCGCACATACAATTATTATGATACATAAATTGAGCAGTCATACGTGATTCAAAATTGGAATAAGCATTGACGTATTACGATAATTCTTGCATTATTATTATTATTATTTTTTTTTTTCTTCTTTTTATAAAATGAAAATTTCGCATGAAACGTTTTGAATATACACGATAATAGCAATACGCTACAAGAAAATTTCAATGTCTATCTTATAGATGATTTTTTTGTTTTTTTTCTGTTCGCTCTACCACTACTCGTATAAGGATAATAGCTTAACTGAAATCGTAGACTTCGATTTTGCTTTGGCACTATGAAAAACTCGTTTATTGCACTTTGCGACACAAATAATTACTTTATTATTATTATTATTTATTTATTTATTTTTTTTTTTTTCAAACTTTTGATTTTTCATTCAAATACATTGACTCGTTAATTTTATAATTATTTCGAATTCTCATTGCAAAATATTTCGAGTACGTTGTTAGTTGGGTCTCGATTAGAAGGAGAAACCCAAAGTTAACACAATATTTTTCTTTTTGGACGTCATTCTGTGCTGCTTTGTTTCTCGAGTCAAGAACTGTCTGTGCAACGTAGTGTTGTAGTACACGTCATAGTTTTCTAAATACGCGAATGAGATCACGACCCAAATTCAAACCAGAGCAAATACTTTGAAGCTAATCGATTAGAACTATTCAATTTTCCGAATTTTTTACAAACTCAACATTTTATTCATTTTCTTTTTATTATTTTTTTTTTCTTTTTTATTATTCTTTTTCTTTTTTTGTTAATATAATAATAAAAAATATATCGACTAATATGTTCCTAATATATATATTTTTTATATATAGAATGAACAACAACGAGGTGGGAGAACTGGGATTGGATATACAATCGCTTAAAATCATACGATAATTAGTCAATTAACGTGAAAATATCTACAGCAACGGATTCAAAGATAATATACACATTTAATAACACCATGATTTTTTTTTTTTTTTTTCTTTATGAGTGGATCATTTTTATCGTCATAATAATATTATCATTATAGGCTGATACATACAAAACAACACACAATAAAAACAATAACATAATATTAACGTGACGCTCACAATAATAATATATAATGATAATAATATAATAATCATAACCTTAATAATCATCGTAAACATCGTGTCCTTGACATAATAATAATTATTATTACTAATTACAACTTTTGCCGAAAAGCTTAGCTGACGCGATGACTGGGTCGCGACCGGGATTCGTCAATTTCTTTTTTCTTATTTTCTTTTCTTTTTTTTTTTTTTTTTTTTTATTTTTTTATTTATTATTATTATTATTATTTTTCCTGCAATCTTTTTTAATCATTATATTATAGTTTTACTTCGACTTTCCTTCATTCTTGCTTTTCTTCATATTTTTCTATTTTTCGCATTTAATTCGTTACTTATACCATATTATATTATCATCGTTACAGAATAGCTATCATAGTACTGCGGCAGAACTATACACACGTTGTTCGAACCCTGTTCTACGGGCCGAACGATAACCAGTTAGGCTCTACCATCTTGTCTTACACGCATTCTTAATAATTTTCTCACGCTCATTCGTTGTACTCGTACTTAACTCACACTCGCTGCTTCATTTTATTACGGTTAATTAAATTAAAAATGCCAAACGTGATAAAACATTTGGAAACACATCGGTAAGCAGTAACGTTTTTATTACAGATGAGATTTCTTTCTTTTTTTTTTTTTTTTTATTTTTTATTTTTATTTAACTGCAATTTTTCAATCGATAATATTTCAATGAATTTAATAGTTTTTTAAATTTGTTAGAATTGATTTTATGTAAATATTTAAAAAAAAAAAAAAAAGCATTTGTTTATCGGATATAAATAAGTTTAAACGTGAAAATCGGTGAAACTTACTATTTCCTGATGTGTTTCCATTACATCTGCTTGCAAGGAGTCATATAATTTTACACTCCGCATCATGATTTTCATACGTGAACACACACATGCGCGACATTGCAAAATTTATAACTAAAATAGTAGAAACTATTGAAAAAACCTTGCAACGAATATTCGTTTATTACCTACACACCCTTACCCCGTCAAATTTTATTTTTTTTTTCTGTAATACGCGAGGGGAGGGGATATCAATTGCGTGATCGGTGTATTACCGAACTTAAGTTTCATATTTTTTTTTTATTTTCGTTCAATCACTTTTACAAAATCGAAAACGCGAATTTTTTATTATTAATTCAAAATACTTTACAGAGATTAATACTTTTTCTTTTTATCTGGCTAAGCAATATTTTTTGCAAGTTCGCCATTAAAATCCGTTGCACGAAAATTTTTTTTTTATTTTTTTTTTCTCTCTTTATCATTTTTTGTTAGAGGCAAGATCATGAAATAAGATTAAAGTTATGAAAAATTTTTTTTTCACCGGGTTTTATGTAAAGCACGCGCTTTGTTGTCTCGTCTTTCTCTAGCTAGTTTTAAATGGCGATTAAAATTAATTTTTGCGCATGATTAAAGTTAATTCTTTTCTTCTCAAAATTCTTTACATACAATTAAGAATTATAGATACGATAGTTGCGTTTCTTGGTAGGTGTTGAGTACGGTGTTTTATTCTCTTGGAAACATTAGCCCTTTTATTTCTTTATTAGGCGATTTATGTCTACATTATTGTAAATACTTTTCCGTTTTAACCGCCTACTATTAAATTACGTCTACGTAAAAATTTCACGCAAGGGACTGGATGAAGAACTAAAAAACGTTAACTTTAATGAAAAGCAAAAAAATAATATTCAAGTGCATAATGTTTGTAATTTTTTCTAATATGTACATGTCACATGTATGCTAATTAGCATAAATCGCTTTTCAATTAAATCGCTTATTAACCGTATAAATATTTAATAAAATTTTACAAAAATTTATCTTTTGAATAATCATTTAATTTCTATTTTGACGCGATTTTAAAAACGTTCGATCACAGCTAATAGCAAAACAATAACGAGCTGCGTCCATCCAGTCAAAAAAGTGCGAAAAAAGATAGAATCGAGAGCAAGGGAAGTTATTCTGACACTCGCAATTGATTTAGGACAACGTAACGATACACATGAGAGATGGTTAGCAGAATGTGGGTTTTGAAGGAGGGGAGGAAAAGGGGCACACTATGTGACACTAATTACGCTAAAAATTGAATTGTTTGCTTCTTTTTTTTTGTTTTTTTTTTTTGTTTTTTTTTTTTTTTATTTAAAGTTGTCTACTTGTCTTTCTTTTTTTTCTGCTCTATATATTTATATATGCTAAAAACTGTAAGAGAGAATACTATTGAGTTTACGA
This sequence comes from Chalcis sispes, assembly GCA_949987625.1. NCBI lineage: Eukaryota > Metazoa > Arthropoda > Insecta > Hymenoptera > Chalcididae > Chalcis > Chalcis sispes. The sequence continues at coordinate 12,771,055 of OX465097.1, forward strand.
ATTGGACAGATGATTGCTCGTGAAGCAAGTGCGCGATGTTGTTGTGCTTTGCGATCAACCTGACACCGGCACTGCAATCGTCCTCTTATACATCATTTTCTTTTCATATATATTTATGTATATATATATGTGTGTGTGTGTGTGTATCACGCAAAAACACGCATTCCCTGTACAACGCCGTGTCACCACGCACATTCTCTCGCACATTGTCGGATTCGCTCTCTGCCTTGCGCTCAATCAGTTATCAATAATCATTAACTATTCGACAACTATTTGCATTAAACTATATACTCGCGTCTCTCCGAGAGACAAAAATGAAACAATTAAGGGGGTACTTTCGGCTTGAGCTACAAATTTTGCGTGTTCACACCGCGCGTTATTCTGCTCGTCCATCCAACATTACATTCACATTATACTCTTCGTTCTTAATGCTTAAGTACGACGATTAGATAAAGTTATTACGTCAGAATCAGTTCACATCTATAAAAACAAGCAATCTCTTACCTATTTATATGTATATGTATGAAATTTAGATAGGCGAAACCGCATACGCGCGTAACCGTTTGCCTCGAAATTGTCCGATCGTCCGAGCACATAAGTTCGTCTCTAGCGATGTGAGTCTTTATATATGTTAAACACGCGCCTGTAATATTATCAACACAGGCCGGCCTCCTTCGCGCGTTCGTCTAGCTACGATTTTTGCACTTTATCCCCTAGCTCGAGTCTCTTAGCAATGACCCGAACTCTACGCAAACACGTCGACTACGTTTGCCGACGCTTTTTTTTTTATATTTTTCATTTTTTTTATTTTTTTATTATTATTTTTTTTATATATACACGGATAAGTTCGTCAGTTTGCTCGTTACCTTTGTTGTCCATATCCATCGTAAAAAGTCAATCGTCGGCTAGACACACACACACACCGGTGGTCCTCCTGGAGGCAGGTCGTCTCAGTCGGTCGATAATTCGTTGCTCAAACGAACTCCCACATACTCCCTTAAGAAAGCAAGGTATCGCGACGTGATAGAAGAATCAGAATTAGAAGAAAGAGAAGAGTCGGTGCCGCCGGTCATAGAGATCTCCGCCTCCGTCCCGGTCGGCTCTCGGTGGTAGTGCCCGTGGCGGTGCGCCGAACGACGACGATCGTTTCGGTCTCTGAAGTCACTCCGGACCTCGGCGAATCCCCTCGGCTGCTCGTCCTAAGCCGCTAGGCCGTGCGCATTCTGGTGGAGCAGCCCACCGTGCTGGTGGGCGCCCACGTGGGTGCCAGCCCCGGACAGCTGGTGCGTCGAGTGGTTCGAGTGCGAGTGCAGCGGCGTGGCCACGTGCGCGAGGGTCGCCGCAGCTGCCGCAGCCGCCGAGGAGGACGAAGACGAGGAGGAGGAGCTCGCGGCGGCGGCGGCGGCCGCGGCCAGCTGTGCCTGTGGCACGTGGAGCCCGTGCCCGTGGCTCGAGGCCGTCCCGGCCACCAGGCCGTGGCCGCTCGCCGACGAGGAGTGTATCGAGCTGGAGCCGTGCGGCCCGTGGCCGAACGCGACGCCAGAAAACACCACGGGTCACTGATGATGTTTGCTGGAGCCATTGGCGTGGTGCGCCTGCGCGGCCACGTGGTGGACGCTCGCGTGCCCGCTTCCCGGATGGTGGTGGCCCGTCGCCGCGCTGTGGTGGTTCGCGTTGTTCGCCTGGCTGTTGTTGTTGTTGTTTTGCTGCTGCTGGCGCTGGCTGTTCTTCTTGTTCTTCATGCGTCGGTTCTGGAACCAGATCTTGACTTGGCGCTCGCTGAGGTTGAGGTTGCGCGCGAGCTCCCAGCGCTTCTGCTTCGAGACGTAGGCGTTAAAGAGGAACTCCTTCTCGAGCTCGAGGGTCTGGTACTTGGAGTAGGGCTTGCGCTTCTTGCGAACGGTCACCTGGCCTGTCCACTCGAGAGGATTCGTGCCGGCGATGCCTGGTACTCCGCAGCCTACTCCGAGAGATCCTGTTGGAAACAAGGAAGATGGGGAGGAACCCCACATCACTTAACACAATTAGTTGGCCAGTGACATTATCCCTGTGGTGCATTTTATTGCTACGAGTTAGTTAGTTTATTTTAAATGAAATGAAAAATACTTTTCATGCAACATATTACCAAATAAGTTTTGGTGTTTCATAAATCCTTTGTTTGATATTTATTTATGGCAATAATCATTAAATTCAAATAAAATGAAAAAAATTGCGTTTAATATTAAAATTAATATAAATTTAAATAAAGTTATTACAAATTTTTATGTAAATTCAGATTAACTTAATTTATTTATTGCCAAAATATTTATCCTTTTAAAGTCAAGAAGTGATCGTTGATTATTTTAATACCCATGTACCGTATATCTCAAATTCGGTTACTTTTCCAATACGCGTAAATTTACCTGAAAAACTAAAAATTTCTTACAGAAACAGAGTTTTTGGCAGCGTTCCAGTAACTCTATTTCCGTGGAAATTCGGAACTCAATTCTAGAAGAAATATGGAATAAGTAGTAGATACTGGGCGAATCAAGAATAACAGTTTGCTAAAGTGTACAAATACAAGTGACTAAAAGTAGCGTCGTAAACTTAAATAAGTAAGTATCGAACAACAAAACTTTTTCAGTGACAGATATGCGCATAAACTTATCATCATATCCGTGCAAATGTTTATAAATGTATCAGGCTACTGAAACTCGCGATCCAAGAATAACATTTCAATGATTTTTCAAGCAGTAATTTACTTTAGTTCCCACTTTATAATACCTTTAAGAATCCCGTTTACTCCGAGATAAATATCTTAGCAAAGCGCTACGTGACTTTCTTTCATCTTTATAAGTTTCCGCTCGCTCGCGCACAGATACTCGATAAGAAGGTCTCTATTAGTCGGAGCCAATGGAAAAGAGAGCGCACCGAGTAAAAAGATCGACCCGCTTGCGTCGTCGTTCCGTTAATTAGAGTAGCCGAGGAGGTGTGTGCGCGGCACGCGAGTCGAGGGTATATATAAGTCTGTTAGTAGTAGCTGCCGCTTTTTCTGTGCCCCGTATGACATTTGTAACGTCCGGCTCATGAGTGCGTCACCGCATTATACAGTTCGCGCATGCGTGCTGTATATCAATGCTTTGGCAATTTATCGCTCCTTACCGCTTTTCATATTTAAATCTGCTCGAAAGAAAGAGAGGAAAGGAGAAAGAGAGAGGAGGAGGAAGAGATTATGATTATGAATATGACAGAGAGAGAGATAGAGAGGGACAGAGAGACAGAGAGAGAGAGGAGGGGGGGGGGTGAGAAAACGAAAAACTCGTCCGAGCTTCGTCATTATCAGAGGCTCTCATAAATTTCATCCGCGAGATGATTTTTCGGCGGGAGTAATAAGTTCGTTAATCGGCTGCATATTTTATTTTCATCTTTTTTAAATTTATATACGATGATTACTTGGTTTATATAGCTTTAATAAGCTTTTTAAAGATAATGAATTTTTAAATATTTAAAAAATTCCAATTAATTTTTTAAGTATAATTACTTTTTTAATTTTATTTATAAGTTTGTCAAATGATAAAAATTTAAATTAAGCATTTTTAAATTTGCATAAAGTCGAGGAAAGCAATAAAAAAAATAATTTATTAATCCGATTACTTTTAATTTCAAATTGCTTGCATAATTTTGTTTTATTTTTTCTTACTTTTTTCAAAAAAAATTAATTAGAACAAAAGCGCAGTTCCGACAAATTATTTTTGATAAAAGCTGCATTACGTAATTAGGAATATACAGCTTAATGAAAAAAGAACGACTGAAAATGTAGTTAAAAAAAAAAAAAAAAAAAAAAAAAAAAAAAAAAAAAAAAAAAAAAAACGAGAGAAAAAATATATTTAAATTGCCATAATACGAAGGATATAGTATTTTTACAATACAATATTACGTTCAAGACGTCATTTTGCGTTGCACCGAGAACTGATGATTCGTGGAAACAAATGGCGATATGTGGAGTGAACGCCAAGGTTGTCGGCACGGTTTTGTCGGCAAAGCGGTATGATATAATTGGACCTCGCTCTACTAACCGTACCAAGAACATGGCACGGAATAGTGGGATTTTGAGAAGATGGTTAGTAGCGGACACGAGAGAGCATATAGAGCTTATGCTCACACATGAAAAGCCTTAAGGTTTGCGCTATTTATTTATACCGACGTTTGCTTTTTTTTTTTTTTTTTCTTTTTTTTTAATTTCCATTTACGAATAAAAGGTATTTATTGTTTCGTAATTTTCTTAACGATCTTTGTTCTCTAACGTTGATTTCGTTAAAACTTTATAATAATTAATGTACGTATACGTAAGTTTGAATTAATTAAATTTTAACAAACGCAGAGTTAGATTATTTTATACTCGAGGTGCAGTTTTGCAAAAGGAAACGATAATTTTTATTATAATTTAAACTAATGTTGTTCTTTAAGATATTTATATTAAAAATAGTTTGGCTATAGCAGATTTTTTATTTAATTAAGAGAAAACACTTTTATTGACTTTTTTTTTTTTTTTTTTTTTTTTTTTTTTTTTTTTTTTTTTTTTTTTTTTTTCATGTTTTCTTTTTTAATTTATCTTAATTGAAAGGAAAGAAAAAAAGGGGCGCGAACACGCATAACTCGAACAATAAATTGTTCGAGAAAATTTAATTTAAATAACGATCGAACATCCTGTATGCGCCGATGAAACGATGAGCGCAGCGCTGGAGTTATATTTTTAATCTAATGCATGCGCGCATTACTTGTACCGTACAATGCGTTTAATTAAGTTTGTATGCATCGTTGAGCCTTGGTAATATTAAATCGTAAATATGTACGATTGAAATCGCGAAATCAAAGATTTCCGTAAGAAACGTTAGACGAGCGCTCGCGATCGTCATCAATGGAGCAAAAGAGCCGGGTGGAGAGATGAGAAGAGAATCGTACTTGCAATTACGCGAGAGAGAGAGAGAGAGAGAGAGAGAGAGAGAGAGAGAGAGAGAGAGAGAGAGAGATAGAGAGGGAGAAAGAGAGACAGATTTAAATTCATGACTTTCGTAGTGTGGCATATATGCCGTTTAATCGCCTTTCATGATATTATCTACGACCGCCAGACGCATAAACTGTTCCATTTCGCTATTCTCGCGCTCGCGCTACCTTGTTCCAACCTTCTTCTCTTTCACCTTCTCTATCCCTCCCTTAGACGCGTCCCCTTCTCGTGACGCCTTTCGGCTCCTTTGTTTTCTCACCCACGCTCTCTCTCTCTCTCTCTCTCTCTCTCTCTTTCTCTCTGCATCGCGCGCGGCGCGCAGTACGATTGCCTAAGCGACGGGAATTTATCGCCCACTAAAACGCGGAAATATGCAAATCGTTCGTTCGACTAAGGTCAGGATTCGCATTCTCGCTATTGCCTGCATATGTATATTTGTATACATGTGTAAGTGTATGTATGCTGTCGATGTTTTGCCACGTGTTTTTGTTGGCAACTCGCGCTTGTACATGGATTTACTATTGACGGATCGTCATTTTTTTTTTTTTTTTCATTTTTTTTTTTGTTCACTCCTTGTTTCGACGTACGAGCGCGGCGTTCTTCATACATATTTTTGCCTTCGACTTTGTCGTATTCCTTAAAACAATTGCTTTAGCGCTTAGCGTTTTCTATGGTGAAAATGCATTTCGAAAAACAATGGGACGTTGAATGTACTCAGAAAATGGACGTTTGTATTTATTATTTGTGACTTGTTTTTCCGCATTGAAAAAATTTGCGAGATATGATAAACATTACCACCGTCGTGCATTTAAGTGTATCGCTTATTTTTTTCTTTTCTTTTTTTTTTTTTTTTATAAATTTCACAAATTAGAAATTAATGAAAGAATATTACATTAATTCAAGTTTTTTTTTTAATGTTAATATTCAAGTTTTTTATTGTACACATAAAATTATGATATAGTGATACTTTAAACGGTATAATGAAGCTTTGATAAAAAAACGGGAATTTATTCGTATTAGAATCATTTGTATTATAATTTTCTTACGAAAGCTTAAAGATTGTAATATTTGAATTTTACATTTTTTCCGCTGCAACGTACGTTTATAATAATGTACTTTATGCCACGCGATAATTTTTACAATAATTTTTTTTAAACAAGTCGTTAATTAATTATTACTTCCAAAAATTGCAAAAAATTTCCAAGTCATTTTTTCGAGTGAAACGCGCTGCGTCGATCGACTTTTGCAAAGTATAAACATGCGCTCTCTTCCAAATCCAAACACTTCACGGAAGCGAGCAAATGACTCGTATATTTACGTAGACGTGAAAATATTTTCTCGCGGTCGAATCGCGATTTAAAGTAACGCAAGAAGCACGAGAAAATCAACGAAGCTTTCGGCATTTTCATCGCGTTGATAGGTTCGCAGGTCGCTACTCCAAAGGAAATTTTCCGTTGCTCGGTGTTGGGTTTTACAAGTTTTCCATGAGTTGGCAACACAGTACTACGCGTCTTCCCTACACGGCGCACATTTACGTCTACGATTTGGTGTGAGGGGAGAAAAAAGGAAAAACTCGTGAGTGTGACGGGAGCGCGATACCGATACACGTATAGATACATACATGCGAGGGGAGAAGTCAATATCGAGCCGTGCGTGTATTGTTCCTGATGATTTACGAATATTTGTTCCTTTGGCGCAATGCCTCTCGGGGTGTGTCAAGTCGAAGAGATCAGCGCGCGACGCTTTTCGATAAAATAGACGTGTTCATGAGCCGATGGAAACGCGATTTTTCTTTTTTTTTTTTTTTTTCTTTTTTTTGTTTCTTTTTTTTTTTTTTTTTTTAGTTTAAAAACGACAATGGAGATATGCATAATGTATGCGCGTAATTTTACGCTTTAATCATGTGCTGTTAGCTCGAGATCAGGCTGAATACTGAGCCCGTTATTGATTATATACTTATTGTTTAAGCGTTTGTAAATCTTATCTTTTTATTATATTTATCGAAATTGAATTGCGGTTGAACGTAGAAATCAAACAATCCAGATATATGTGTGTACATGTATATGCATAGCTTTTTATCGCTTGTTAATGCTATGGTACGTTAATGATACGAAAACTGTTGTAGCGATAAAAAAAATGTTGAATAATACAAATGTACACGACGTTGTTTCTTTAACGTCAAAATTAAAATTGATCGTAAAAAAGTTCTTTCACCCCGTAAATATTTTTATTTGAATGACTTTAAAACTATTACAATTAGTAGTTTCAATATCCAATAAGTCAATTATGCTTCAATTCTTGAGTAAAAAATAACTTTTTCTTTAATAATGTAACGATAAGAAATTATACATTGTATCTCAAAGAATATTATCGAGTTAATTTTTTTTATTCGAATTATAAAATAAACAAAAGTATACGTTTTTATAAAATGAAAATGTATAATAATTATTCAATTAAAATCGACTTATTTTTATAAAATTTTATAATTTTTTGTTTATTTTAAAAATAAAAATAAAAGAAAAAAAAAAATTACGAAATTCGAGGAATAAAGTTATGAAAAATATTCAGTTCGTGACAAAAGTTAATTCCCAACGAAATCCAGCGAGGTTTATCACGAAGAAAAATCCAGCACTCGCAGACACGAGAATCCTGGTGTTATTTTTTATTTTTTTTTTTTGTTTTTTTTTTTTTTTTTTTTCCTTTCGAGTGTTTACGAGACGCTGCATATGTACAGTAACTCGCGCGCGATGTGTATATATGTATACATATAATAATAATATATATGTATATACGGTAAAACACGGAGAAAGAAAGAACGAGTACAATCCAACGACGTAATTTTTCGAGGCTACGGAGAGCGAAACGAGGGGAACTGCGGGACCCGGCTCTAAAGCTTCGTGTATACGTTTACACACACGTACGTATATGCTCGCTGTCGCTCTGTGTATGAGTGTATACGTAGCGTGCCGCGTACGTGTACGTGTTATATAGGAGCGCTCGCGGTACGTATAGAAAGGATCTCTCGTTTGAACGAATAAAGATAATGCAGCCGCCATCTATTGGCCGACGGAAAAACTAGCGGTGGCGCGTACACGATTCCGTTATACTCCCGTTTCTATTTTCATCATCTCTTATACACATATATCCGAGTAAGCGCGCGCGCGCGCGGTTTCTACCGAACAAGTTTCCATTGATTTTTATCGCCGAGTTGTTTCGGATAAAAAATTAAAGAGGAAGAGAGAGAGAGAAAGAGAGAGAGAGAGAGAGAGAGAGAGAGAGGTGAATCGTGATTTCTTAGAAATGATTCGGATATAAAAGGAAAGAAATACGATTATTTATGTCGATCTGCGCTCATGTCAAACAAGATAATTAGTTCTTGTTAAAAAATGCGTATCATGAATTTTTTAAGGATTGTAATGAATAAACGTATTGATTAAATTTGATAAAAAAAAAAAAATAAGAAGAAAATAACAAAATTATAATTAGAGCGATTGGGACAAAGATTCTTAATATCTGACTTTTTCTTAATTCGTCGCAAAAGAGAATCTTCATAAGTAAAATACAATTTCTGACGTCATAGTTTATGAATGAAAAAAAATTGCGTTTATACTATAAAAGCGTGGGACAAGGTGTAAGAGAAGTGTCGAAGGGTAAAGTTAGCAGATAAATGCGAGAGAAAGAGAGAGGGAGAGAGAGAGAAAGAGAGATGCATGGGTCATGGAACGGATCAGCTGATCGGAGGCGCGCGCCAGAGTTTACGAGTTACGGCCGCCAATAAACCCGCCGACGTTCGTTGTTGCTCATGCGACGTTTCACGAGCTTTGTAGGGTCTCTCCTTCTTTTTCTCTTTCCCTCTAGCGCGAGCCAGAGAACGAGAAAAAGAAGGAGACAAAACAAAGCAGAGAGAAAGAGAACGACACTTTGAGGAAGGTAAAAGGAAAGTAAAGAAGACACGGAACCGCTCGCGGATAGTCACCTCACTTTTTTCTCTCTCTCTCTCTCTCTCTCTCTCTCTCGCTCTCTCTCTCTCTCTCACTCTCTTTTTCGCTCACGGTGAGCTAGATGAATGAATGATGACTTGATTTTTTAGTGCGACAATTATCCGCGCTCGAATTTTACAGCGCTATTCATAGGCCGTATTACGGGCTACAAAATTTTTTTAATGCTTGATCCCGTATCCATGGCTCTCTTTGCGGTAATGGCTCATACATGTCCTTCCGGTTTTTATCGATAGCTTTGACGCTCAACGAGTGGACGACTCCCAGTCAAAACAAAACGTTTTATCGCCCCGATGTCGAGCCATTTTAGAGCCGTTAAAGAGACTTTTGCTTTCGCTTTTTTTTCCTTTCACCTGATATACCCGGCGCTCATGTATATCGACTATTTAGTGATTTCGAATCTTTTCTTTTTTTTTTTTGTTTTTAGTTTTTCGTCTTTTCGAGCATACGGGATGCCAAATCTTAATTTCCGCGTCTTTTCGTCTCTCGCTGTTATCATCGAACTGTATCTTTTTGGATCTGTAATCTATGAGAGGCATAAAATTTTAGTGTTAATTTACGACGCGGAAAACCGTTGACTTTACGACTTTAGTGGCGCGTGAAGTCCCGCAGGACGTCACGTGTACTTGCGTTTACCGCGAGCAGCGATCTTTTCCGACCCTGACCTAAACGTATTCAAATCTTCAAGAGTTGATCTTTCAATCGGCCGATACTGTTTATATAGTTGATGCACGTATTAATTATGCAAAATACTCGTTAAGTAGGTTTATTTATTTTCGATTAAACTTATTTATTAAGACATTAAAGTCGATAATTTATTAACCCCGTGGATGTCGGGTAAAATATTACGATAAAGTATTTTTACGAGTGACATTGTTTAGTTACCGTTGCGATACATTTATAAACATTGTGAGATAACTATAAATAGAAATCGACGTTTTCCAATACTTTTAAAGATCTAATGTCCAAGGCTAAAAGCTCCAAAAGCATGGAGAGACGTCGAGATATGAATAAAATAAAAAGAGAAATAATTTGGAGTCGATGCTTACCTGGAGGCGGATACGGACTGGAGGTGACGGGCTCGGGCGCCCCGTAATTCCTCAGGCCTCCGTAGCTGTCGTGGGGAAAGGCCGCCTCGGCGACCATCGCCGCCGTCATGCGTCCCCGGTCGTCCGCTGCCGAGGGCGTCAAGTACGAGACGCTCGCCTGGGAGTGCGCGTGGTGGTGAGCCGCGGCCGCGGCGCTGTCGACCGCGTGGTGGTGCCTCGTCGTCGTGTACGGCGGGTAGTTGCACCAGCTCTGGGAGAAGCTCTGGTGGCAGCTGACCTCGGGGTCGGCGGCCGCGCCGCCGCCTGCCGAGGAGCCCGTCGAAGACGTCGTGGTGGCGATGCCTCCGGTGCCCGCGGCGGCCGCTGTGTTGTATGGCTTGTAGTCCGAGTTGGAGCCCGCCGCGCCCGTGGTCGAGGCCACCGGGGACCAGAAGTTCAGCGTCGAGTTCTTGCGCTGGTCCCTGGAGGAGGCGCCCGAGGTGGCCGAGGTCGGATCGGTCGCCAGGTTGGTGTAGTAGGTCGGGGGATTAGTGCCCCCGTACGCCTGGTGGTGATTCAGCGAGTCCTGGGGCGCGCCCGTCGAGTAGTGGTTCTCCTGCGGGTGGTGAGGACTGTAGCTGGCCCAGCCGGTCGCACCCTGGGTCGAGCCGGTCGAGTGCGAGTGCCGGATAACTCCGCCGGCGCCGTTGACGTCGCCGTAGGTCGAACCCGAGGGGGTCTGGCCAACGGGGGTCGCGGTCAGCCTCTTGGCCCGGATGTGCAGGGGGCCCGTAGTGCTGTTGCTCGTGACCGAGGAGGCGCTCGGCGAGGTCGAGGAGGCGCTCGCCGTGGGAGCCGGCTGCTGGGAGGTCGCCGCGGAGGAGGGTACGCCCGGTGAGGTGGGAGTCGAGTCCTGCTGCTGGGAGCCGGTGTTCGAGGTCTGCTGTTGCTGCTGCTGCTGGAGGGAGACGAGCGAGGAGGTCGGTGCTACGGGCGGCGGACTGTCCTCGTAGGGGACACCGCTCATCATGTTCCACCAGGTCAACCCGGTGGAATTCCCCGCTCCGGTGACTGTCCCCATCGGCGTGACGGAGGCAGGGTGAGCCACGCCGGAGCCGCATAGCGGCACGGCGTGCACATTGTCGTACAGCGTCGCCGTTGAGCAAGCCACGTGATCGGCGATGGTGCAAATCGCGATGGTTTTTCAACGATTTTAATACCGTCGTAGCGCCGATTTTAGGCACGTGGGTGGTGAGCGGTGGAAGTGGTAGTAGCGGTGGTGTTGGCGATTATCCGAGACGGAGACGACGATGCGCGCGTAAATGCGTTCCGAGAGATCCGAGTGTCCAGGTACCAGGCGTCGCCGTTTACCGGTGGCCAGGAGTCATCGCCCGTGACGACGTCGTCGTGTCGCGATGGACGTGGTGACCGCGCGCGAGATTGGATGGTAAATAAAGAAATCGCGTGCACGCCGCGAGTTGTGGGTGGTGGGGGGGGGGGGGGAATGTGAGTCGGAGAGAAAGAGAGTGAGAGAGAGATAGGAAGAGAGAGCGAGCCAGCGGGAGTGAGAGAGAGAGATGGAGGGAGGGGGGTTAAGGGTAGAGAGTAGGGGTTGAAGCGAGACGGGGATAGAGGGAAGATGGAAGGGGCAAGAGCGGCGGGAGTCGGTGCGCCAGGAGAGATAACGCGGAAGCGGCGCGCGGACGGCAATGATAACAATGACGTATGTCGCGAGATGACGGCAGGTGATGGCGAGCAAGCGCCGTTGAGTACAGGTGCCGATGGGTCGTAGACGTTTTACATATGTGCATACACACACGGTCCAGATGAGAGGCGTCGAAGTTTTGCCGTACCACGTGTATTCAGTGAAAGCGCGCCAAATCCAAGAAGAAGTGCAACGATTTTTATTTTTTTTTATTTTGCAGATTCAGGCAATGTTTGATCAGGACGATGCAGGTTGATCAGTACAGATGTTGGTAATCCATGGATGGGACGAAGGTTGATGCGTAACAGAATGAAAAAAGAAAAAATAGAAAACTCACTTTAGCTATCTCGCTATTCCTCGTCATTTCAACAGCGCCAGCTGTCAGACATATAAAATCTTCGCCAAGTGTCACTTTGACTTTGTTTTTTAAATACTTGCGGGTTGAAGGGAAAAACTTTATTATACGTCACTGACTTAAAACCCAAATATCTCGAGATCTCACTGCTGTTATTATTATTATTTAAATTTTATTTTTCATTTTATTTTTATAACTATAGGATGCCGTAATCCTTTTCAAATTCTCTCTTCTCGCTTTCTATTTTTATGCACCGGGATGTAATAAAGAGTTCAGACAGGGAATCCCGAAGGCACACTTATCTTTCTGTCCGAGCGAATGCGGAATCATCGCCGCTCGCGCCTATCCCCTCGTAAACGTTGCACTGCACTGCGGGCCAACTTTTAGTTGCACTTCTTTACACTACAATAGTTTCTCGTTAAAGGGATTCCTCACAGCAGAACAAAAATAATGTTCTCGCATCCAATAATAATGCCCGAGACACTGCGAGAGTCGCACTGGGTGAACTCGTGCACGGATTCACTTTTTTTCCTTCTTGGTTTTTCTCTCTTTTTTTTTTTTTTTTTTTTTTTTTTTTACTTTCAGCTGTAGACTATCTGCGCGTCGAGTTAAATTAATATGTCTACCGAACGTTCAGGTAAGACAAGAAATAGAGTGAGAAAGAGAGAGAGAGAGAGAGAGAGAGAGAGAGAGAGCAAAGAAGTCATCGGCACGTAGATGCGACATAAAAGACCCCCGGGGGATTGTATTCGGTGGCAGGTAAAAAAACGCACGAACGCAAGATACTGATTCGGCCGAGGTAGTCGAGTAAACTCGGCCGCTGACACACGCGCGCGCGATAGCGAGCTGCTGCTACTGCTGCGGCACATACACACGCATATATATATGTGATGTATATATACACACGTGTGCTTATGGGAAACCCCCCGTTTGTTCTTCGTTGGCCTCGCCGAGCCAAACTGAGCGACAACTGAGCTCTGGCCGTCTCTCGGAGCTGCTCGCTGCTTGAGCGGAGCGAGCCGCCGCTGCCGATCCGCGCGCTATCTGTCGGCTCGCACGGCAACCTCCTATACCCGACGAGCGCTCCCCGCGAGAGCTTTACACACGCGTACTTTTCTCTCTTACTCTCTTTCTCTCTCTCTCTCTCTTTCTCTCGCTCGCTCTTTCTCTCCTCTCCCCCCTTTGATCGTCCGGTCACCCTCTCTCTTTTTTCGAAACTACCGTCTGTCTTTCTCCCTTTTTCTATATATTTCGTACTCGTTTTCGAGAAGCGGAGCGCTTACACAGCGCAGCAGGATTCTCGCGCTTCTTTCACCGCGCGCGCAAAGCGAGAACGCGCTTACATATACGAGATACACAGCGATGCTATCTGCGCGCATTCGCGCATACCCGAAAGTTGCACCGTTGTCTATCTTCTGCATATGCAATGCGTATTGTCGATTTATCCCCGTTCGTAAGTATATGCACGCGCACGAAAAAGATATGTACATTGCTCGCCGATTCCTCCCAACTCTCCCTTTGGCTCAAACGAAAGAAGTAGTAACGGTCGACCCACCGCCTCCCCCTGATCGCGCATCGATTAGTAGAACGCTGTTGAATTCGTACGGACATTCACGCGTACGCGACACTGACGCTTTGGTTTATTAATGCGGAGTCGCGGTGCGAAGTAAGGGAGGATAAGACTCGTGTATGTAAACACCAAGAATATATACATATATATACATGTATATATATATGCACCGACAGAGGCGCAGAGACACGTAAGCGCGGTGAGTTTCACCGATGCCGAGAGGAGTGAGCGCGCGCGCGCGCGTGCGCTCGGTCTATCTTTTTCATTTCCGTTAGGAACCGGATTAGTTTTTCTTGCAGCACCGGAGCGGATTTATGGACAGTGCGCTACTATAGTGTTAAAGAAAAGGCCGAGTTGAGGCGTTTTTAGATCGGTCTCTCTGGCAATTGAATATTCTTGTTTAATTAGAAAAATAGAAAGAGACTCGGCAAAAGGGGAAATGGATAGTTTTTTGCATTAGACTGAATTATTGTTAGATTTTTTTTCAATAATTTATTAATTCAATTTGCGATTATAAAAATAATTAAATGTGTATTAATTTCTTTTGCGAATATTATTTTAAAATCCATATTTGTGCATATTTTTAAATTATTTTAATTTTTTGAATGCTAATTTTTTTTATTATAAGAAAAAGAAATAACAAAATTTATTAACATAGTTAATCTTAATTAAAAAAAAAAAAAAAAAAAAAAAAACCTGAATTAAAACCAAATCAAAATAATTTTGTTCGAAAATTTTTATATTATTCTTTTGTAATTTTTAAGTGAAAATTTAATTTCTTTTAATTTAATCTTACGTATGTACAATGAAATTAATGTTATTTTATTTTATAAAAAAAAAAAAAAAAAAAAAAAAAATAGAAAATTAAATCTAAGCCTCAACGCATATATATCTCAGAATGCAAAACTCGAAAACGAAAAAAATCTAGACTGAAAGCAATCGGAAACCAAACAAACGATCTAACGCAAACCAATCTGGAAATCGACGTTCCACTTGGCAAAGAGAACCGCGCGCAATTACTCGCGGTACGAATAGATTCCGCGTCCGATGATGCATGGCTCGATACATAATTGTATCAACTGGAGTATAAATAAGAGCGAAAAAGATGGGAGAAAAATAAGCCGCGAATGAAGACGGATAATAGATGCCCCATCGGTTTCGAATGACGCGAGGGCGCGCATATTTTCTCTCTCTCTCTCTCTCTCTCTATCTATCTTTCTCTTATTCTTAGAGTGTAGCGAAAGAGAGAAAGAGACGAAGCAGTGGAGAGTTTGAGCTCTCGCTCGAGTTCTGCGCGTATATAACGGACTATACACATCGCGGGTGTATTGCAGTCTAAATCTCGGTACTTTTACGAGCAATAAAATAAAACGGTCTGACAACAGCTTCAGTCGCAAAACCTTCCTCGCGCGAAGCGCACGCCGCGCGCGCGTATTAATTACCGACACATAACGCCGGCGAGCTTCGCTTAACCGACTTCCCACGCGTTTTCGCGAATATAAACACGTGACTTTACGCACTCTCTGACGCTCTGGATGTACAGCGTATTTTCCTACGTAAATGTATATTACGCGTATCATATATCCCCCATGGATAAGATTATCCCTTTGTTTTGAACCTTTTCTTTTTCGTCAAGTAAGAGCGAAGCCGCCTCGAACGTGGCAGATTTTAAAGATCGATTGCGCAAAGATTTTGACCTGAATTATTGACATTGTTCGTTTGCTCGATTGAGCGAAAGAGAGGAGAAAGATTAACCTCTTTTCATAGCGCAGCTGCTGCTTATTATAACAATTGTCTTGGAAAATCAAAGTAAATTTAGTTGAGTTACTTGGAAAATTTAACGAGCCTCGAATTCAATTATTTGAAAATTTAGTTTTATTTTTTATTTTATAAAATACTTTTGAATAAATATTTATTCACTTTCTAACAAATTTAATGATACATTTTTTTAATAAATTAAAAGTTTCAGCTGATCAACTATAAGACGTTCGTAAATATCGCAGCGAAATAATTATATTTATTTAAATAATAAAATTAGAAAATTATGAAATTTCTGCGAGAAGTAAAAATAAATAGACTACATAAAACCATCAGGTTCTCGCTTGAATTTAGAAATATCATCGCTCTTAAAAACGCATGATATACATGTACATATAAAATCTCGTGATATTTGGGCTTTGTTCGCGGAGATTCTCTTTCTAGGTCAGCGAGTATAAAAGGAATTGTCAAAGTGTGAAGTACGTCGGGTTACTTCTCTATCTTGACCAACTCACTCGTTACCGTCGCTGCTTTTTTCCCTCCGTTTTTCGACATACTTGCGGCTTAAGAAATATGTGCTTATTAAAGTATGTGACTCACCTTGTATACCAGCCGGAGTTGCAGGCGTGAACACACGAGAGAACCTGAAATATTAACAAACGTATAGCGTGAGAGGGAGAGAGAGAGAGAGAGAGAAAGCCGACAAGATGGACAGTATCTCGTAAACGTCGGGTGTAATGAGAGCGAGATAAGTAAACTTGAACTTAAGAATGGATCGCGCGCCGCCATCTTTATTCTTGGCAATAAATTTAACCCTTTTTTTTCCAATAAGATGTTTCAAATTTCATTCGAAAGTCAAAATTTTAACGCGGAATATATTATACAAAGAAAAATTTTATTGTTTTTAAAACCATGGTCAATTTTAAATTTGCTTTAAGTTTGTAACTTTAGATTGAAATATTTTATCTTAATACTTTTTCATACATACATCGATAATAAGGTCTACTTTTAAATTTAATTTTCTAAATAACAGCATTATTTTTAATAGACAAAACTTTATGACATAAAAAAATATATTTAAAAAAACTTTTTGACAATTAAATACAAGCTTTGCAGAGTATTATTATAAAATAATTAAATATTAAACACCGCAAACCGTTACAATAAATTTCGCATCATCATCATTATATTTATACACGACTGAATTTGTCGAATGTACACGCGACGCACGACACCTGTGCTTGCGATAAAATTTATGAAATTTTAAACAATCGTGTCGCTAATAATGTCACTAAAGCCAACCCGTAGATTAATTTTACATCGTACGATCCAGTAATTAAGTTGTAAAAAAAAAAAGTAGCCTTCCTTAACGATGATTGCATGAGAAATTCAATGTACGAAGAAAAAGGAGAACACGATATAAAAAATATATATGTATATACATGTATTTATATGAAATAAGGAAAATTAAACAAGTCACCTGCACAGCTCGAACGGGTAGTACGTCTTCTCCACGGCGCCGAACACTTTGAAGCCTTTTGTCTACCGGTCCAAGAAGAAAAACGTCAGCCTGTAAGCAGAGAACGGCAGAGGCTTAGTTGGAAAGCTCATTCGATGATTAAACGCCGCTATCTCGTCGATAATGCGTCGCTTACTACGGTATAATAAGCGGCTCGCCGACTACGAGCGAACCAGCGCCGTCGTCTTTTATACCGGGGTGAGTGCTTTACGTCGCGTTAGGTATAAAATTTTGCCGCGCGAGTCTGTCTCCGTTAATATGCGTCACCCCACATATATACATATATATATACGTATATACGCGTAACGAGGATACACGTGTAGGCAACGTGAAGCAGTTTCTAACGCGTCTGCTCTTTTACTTTCTGCTCTCTCTTTCTCTTTCTAAATTGCTCACGCGTTATGGGCCTTTAAGTAGTCCACCGCGATGCCGTTGCTCTATAAAAGACAGGAAAATGCTACTTCCATGTGCGCACGATTATGTCGAGTGACTTCCTACGAGTACTTAATTTTATTCTTTCGTATGCCTAACTGTGTCTACGACAGTGTTTTTTTTTTTTTTTTTTTTATTGAATTATTTTATCGATGAAAATTCGATAAATTACCTAATAAATCGTTGTGCGTAAAAAGAACCATTTTATTTTTGAGACTTCTTGTCTTGATATTTTTCGTGTTCTTACATTAAAAATATTAAATAATTGAAAAATGTTCGTGAAAAAATATAACGTTCGGAAAAAATATTATTGTGTAAGGTAAATAAAAAGGCTTATAAAGCTCAGGGAGGAAGAAGATTTGTATGGAAAGCAGGCATTCGTTTCATTTCCTTTTTTTCGTCGTCTCTCGGCTCGTTCTTCTTTCTCCTTTTATATCAGCAAAGTGTTAAGGTGAATCAACGTCGGGGTGAGTTTACGGCGAGAGATCCGGTATAGTAGCCGGACTCAAATAGAGGATGAAGTAAGAGGATCGTCGACAAGTGCGAGAGGAGATTGGGCTCAGGGACAGAATTCATTTTAGGAAATTGCGAATTGTTTCATAATGGCTGGGCGAGTGAGAAAGAGAGAAAGAGAGAGAGACAGAGAGAGAGCAGCGCGAGCCTGTTGCCTGGAGATAAAAGTAATTAGAAAATTTTCCCCTATGGTATGAGTTTATTCTCTATAGCATAGTAGGCTTGACGAAGGTTATCAAAAATCAGTCTGACTTGAAATAATTTCAAATTTTCTTATAAAACAAATTTATCTAATTCACAAATATTGTGAAAAATAAAAGTTTTCTTAATAAATACAATAACGGATGATTTGTTTTAAAATATACTCTATTGAATATGAAAAACAAATAAACTGAAAATAGAAAAATTGGGAAAAACGTATTTTATACCAGGTGAAAAGCATTTAAGGATCTTTCACAATTTATGTGAGAGATCCAGAAGGAATTCACGTTTAAATAAACAGCATTTAAACTAAAATCTAATACATTTTTGACTATTTTTACAGCACAATCGCATTATTCGCATTTCTCCCCTCAAGTTTATATATATATATATATGTATATACGGGTTTATATATAGGTTGCCGACGAAAAGCGAAGTAAGAAAGTACAGATTCAACGAATTTTCTTTCTCTTTCTCTCTTTGCAGTTGGACACGAGAAAGCTCTTCTCTCCCTCCGGGGGATGGTTTTAGTCGCGGTGCTCGCGCTTTCAGCCAGGGCGGAAAATCCCCTCCGATTTACTGGTCTCTTTTTTTTCTCTCCCAAGCGCCAGCTGCGAAATTGGACATGGCTTCGTTTCTCCTTTCTTTCTCTTTTTCTTTCTCTCTCTCTCTCTCTCTCTCTCTCTTTACTTTTGCGTTCTCCCTTGATACGCGACTGCTCGAATGTAGTATACGATGTACGCGAAGCCTCCTTTTTATACAACCGATTCACTTGTCACCCTTCGGCCTGCGTTCATTCTCATCCATCTTCCGCTATTTTCGGAAACGAAGAAAATCTCTCTTTCTCTCGTTCTTTCTGATTTTCCATATACTTAACTCGTGCGACGCGACGTCGTTGCGGCTCGCGACTGTCTGGTGTCCGTGGAGAGCGAACGAGAGTAAAGCGTTATACACCCGCCACGCCCATTGTTTAAGTACCAATACAAATGGCGAGCGCGCAAGCACGCGTTTGCTGGCGCGCAAATTTATTACCAATAAAATTCACCAGTATTTTACGGCCTCGCGGCGGTATGTAGGTGAACGTCATCGGCTTCCTTTTCAATCGCAATATATACTCGCGACGGCGTGGGCATTGCGTTGCATTTTCACCCCCTTCTTTTCTTCCTCCTCCTCTTACCTCTCGTTAGACGATAATTAATAAATGTCGCGAGAGTGTATCGACCCGATGAAACCATATTTTCCTCATTCATCGGCGATCCCTCGTTATTCGTACACGTGGATGTAAATCGGTTCATTACGACCTATTAGTTTTGTAATTATAATGAACACATTTTGCATTTTTTGTCTTTATAAGAACACATTTTTACAGAGCATTATTTATGTGACAAGAGCGTATAAATGTTTGAAAATCATAATTATTCTTCAAGTTTAAAAATTAATTAACTAAAAAGGAAATTTAATCAATTTTAAACAATAATATATATATATATTCATACGTAAACAGAATATAAATTTTCAAAGGGTGAGAGCTCAAACGTATAAACGTCCGCTTGCTTTGGACGAGAAAACTTTTTAGCCATCGAAAGTTTGTCTCTCAAACGGCAACGGAATTTTCTCGCTGCCGCGCTTCGGTACGAATCTGCATAATTTAATTCCCCCAAGCGCGTTGATTAAAAAACGTCGTATCCCATCCGCGCGCATCTTCCGTCAAATCTTAGTTTCCGACTCTTTCAAAACATCGAAATTAAACTCACCCTCTCTCGTTATGTACCTCCGCGCCAACTCGAGCGTAAAGCGCTTCGTTTAAAACTCCGAAGTGAAAGAGTTGAGAAAGCACCGCGTCAAGTTTCCAGTTGTAGCGATATACATATATATATGTATAAGTATACAAAACACGGGGCATTGGGAATTGTCCCCTAGGCAGGGGCGGAGGAGAAAGCAAAAACGAAAACAGCGTATACCGAAAGAGAGAAAGAGAGAGAGAGAGAGAGAGAGAGAGAGAGAGAGAGAGAAGAGGGGGTAGGGTAAGAGACGAAGGACGGTCGTATATAGACGCATACCAGCGGCGGGTTTCGGTGTTTTCGACCGGGGCGTCCCGACGCACGAGGACGCTTTCTCTTTCTCTCTTTCTCTTTTGACGTTGCTATAGATTTAGAGGGAGAAAGAAAGAGAGAGAGAGAGAGAGGGAAAGACGTTTTCCCGGTCCCCCCTTCATCTAGCAGATCAGCCGGCGGACCAATCGCCGCCTCGAGATTCCGGTGGCACGCTACTCCCGCAAGCTCCAACATGGCAGTATCGTGGGCGCTTGTATGCATATATATAATATATCAAGTGAATTGCTCGACATTCGGTACAGAATTTTGACTTTTTTTTTTTAACATATTGTTTTTTAAATAAGTTTTTAAAATAGACGAAGATATTTTATTTTTAATTGTTTGACTTCGGTGTACTTTCTTTTTTACTTTTATACGTACATGTCAATCTAAAATTTTTTTTTAGTAATGTAAAGTTTGATTAAAACTTTATTTTTAATGCATAATTAAATTTTAATACAAGAACGATGCAATTTATTTATTAAAATTTAATGTAAATTTCATTGAATTTTTTTTAAATACGTCAGTATGTATTTACAAGTATTCTTATTATTTATCAAATATTCTTTTTACAAAATAAATGGTTTAGTTTTAATATTATAGAACACAAAAGATTAATTAGTTATAAAATTTTAATTTAATTTTACCAAATTTCTTAAGTTTATAAATATGTTAATGTTGTATTTAATATTAAATGCAGAGATATTCTAAATTATTTTTATTACAAATTTTCTCGATAATTAATATCCATAAAATGCAATTTTTTATTTAAAAATGACTCTATAAAATTATGGTTAAACTTTTATTTAATTCGATACAAGTGGAAGAAAACAGTATCTTTTAATCCAATGTGTTTCTTTAATAAGTAAATGGAAGAGAAATGTAACGTTCATTTCGCTATCTTAATATTTTCTTTAATTTAGCTAAAACATCTAAGAAGATTACAGAATTAAATCACCCGGCGAATTGGATTTTTTGTCATTCGGTCGATAAGCGGGCAACGTCGGCAAAGCTCTGAGATTCGGAAACGTCCTTCAGTTGAAAACCGGGTGATTGATCCGAAGGCAATGTCAGAAAAGTGGGGTAACTCGCTTAGCCTCGCGTCCTGCAAACAATTCTCCTAGAAAAAGAGACAGAAAAAGAGACAGAGAAAGATAGAGAGCGAGAGAAAGAGAAGCCGAGCAAGAGAAAATGACAATGGGGAATACGAGCAGAAAAAAGCGAGAAAGAGAGAGTTGAACCGAAGTCGAGGATGTCAAGAACATTTCGTATGTTCCTGGGGTTGCGTCGTCATGGGAACCGTCGTCATTGGGCAAAGTCTTTCTCTCTAGCTCTTTCCATCTCAATTCTCTCGATCTCCCTCTTTTCTCATCTTTCTATTTTCTCTACTGTGCTCTGTTTTGCGATCCTCTCTTTCTCTCTCTCTCTCTCTCTCTCTCTCTCTCTCTCTCTCTCTTTCTCTCTCTCTTCCTCTCTCTCCGCCCTGTCTCTCTACATAAGCCGAGCTTGCTAAATTTTCATTAGCTGCCAAAAGAAAAACAATCCTTCTTTTTTTTTTTTTGCTTTCGTCTCATCTTCCAAATTCTCTCCATCTCTCTTACTCGTTTTGTTTCTTCTCTCAGTCTCTGTCGCAACTTGGCCGATGTGCGCAAGCATGTTTTGTTGCGATTTGCCAGAATCGCCCTATATAAACTCGCGGCGAGCATGTGGAAGTCGTGTTAGATCGCGTACGCGTGTACGCTTGAACGACGTCGCGTAAATATTTAGACTTTCTTCCTCGTCTTTCCTCCTCGTGCCATCGAAAGAAAAACAGCAAAAATTTTCGCCTCGAAAATAATTCTTGTTAAAGTGGCTATTTTTATTTTATCGTTTTTAGTTTATATTATAATCTATTCAAATTTAGGTAAAAAATATTTTTTATCGCTTTGAATTAAGATAACATATTTTGCACCAGAGTATTTTTGTACTTTTAAATGATTTTTGAAAATGAAAAAATATTTACAAACACATATTTCTCTTATAATAAAAATTTGATTAAATATACAATATAAATTGAATAAAAGTTCATCGTTAAAACTTTTGTAACAACAAATTTGGCTTGACAAATGTTATTTTTCAAATACGAAATCATAACAGAAACATCAAGTTTGCGATAAAATCTTTCAAGAATGACAAATAATTAATTCGTATTTTAAACTTTACGACTATCTTCTATAACAAGCGACACTAGATCTTTTTCTTTCCGAGTTAAAACAGATCCACAGGAAAAGCCATTTCCAGAATGTTAATATCGACGACAAAGAAAAAAAATAAATAAATAAATAAAGAAGAAGAAGAAAAAGGGATAACAGAAGGAACACCATGATACATCCTAATCACTCGGAATTTATGGCTTGCTGTATACGCACGAGATTCGTTATCGGTCTTGTGAACCGAAATACAGCTCCCGGTAACACGGTTTAAGCAATACCCACAACGCTGACGATATGGCGGCCACTCGAAAGGCTCGAATCCTCTCTGTTCTCGTGCCGCTGGCGCGCGAGAGCGCGAAGTAAAAGAGTCTCGGGCGTGCATCGAGAAAGGCACGTTTCACCTACGCGATCTCGACCGACTATACGCTTCTATAAATAATTCAACCAAAATATAATAAGATCACGGGGTGCGCCTCGTGTGCAGTCTCCTCCTCGCACGGCGGCTCTGGATTTTAGGTCTCAGACTGCTACTATACGACACCTTGCGACGCTGCGATACGTTGCTTTATTTTTCGGAGGAGGATACACCGCCGAGCAGTAACGGAGGGCGAGAAGGAGAGGGAATCGTAAAATTCAGTCTCAAAATCGCATCGGGAAAAGCACGGTAAAAATGTATCTACATATATTTATATATGTTGACGAAAATAAAACGAAGCGACATATTTAAGAGGATTTAATGAGAAAATCGTAAACTTGTTTTTAAGGAAAATATCTCAACATTTTTTGTTTTTCGAGCTGGATTAACGAGTTAAAAAGAAAAACGAAAAAAAAAAAAAAAAAAAAAACATAGTTTTTACGAATGAGAAATATAATTTTTTTTTAAATATTTTTACATACATTTCAACTTTTAAAGTTATATCGACTTTTTAAGGTTTTTATATTCATCGAAATAAAAAATTTTTTCATTTCACCTTTAATAATACCAATAATTTTTTCATTTAAAAGTTTTACGAATTAAAATAATCTTTAATTTATCAGTAAATTGCCAAAAAAAAAAAAAAAAAAAAAAAAAAAAAAAAGTGAAAAATCTCGAAAATCTTGAACAATTTTTAAAAATCAAAGAAGCGCTTGTGGCTGTAGAAAACGAACGCTTACACGCAAGGGCGCACGCACAAAATTACATGCGTCGATGTTTTTCCCTCGTTTTTCTTCAACCTACCCCATTTTCAAACCGGTATAGATCAGGACTTTTACGCTCGTTCGCTCTTCCTTTCCCCCCTCGTTCCGTCCCTTCCTTTTCTTTCTCCCTCTCGGGTTGTTGTATATTTATGTTACGCATACGTGCGCGATGATGCAGTAGGATCACGAGCGTATACGTGAAGCCAAGCAACGGAGATGGAGAAAGAGAGAGAGCGAGAGAGAGAGAGAGAGAGAGAGAAATACCGCCCATCCGAATCCGTGAGACGTCGTATATATATATAGACGTACGAATGAACCAACTCGAGAACACCAGATTCGACGCCATGCGTATACATAGACACGCGCGCGCGCGCGAGCGTGGTTTTCTATCCCATCCCTTTTAACGGACTCATATAGATACATATTCACGCATACGGAAACATATACCTAGACCGACCGGCTTCTGCCATGCCATATCCTCTCGCGCGGTCAGGCTCGCGCGGTTTTCCATCGGGCCGAGGGCTCACGCTTACACACGCACACATATCCCTATGAATTATATATGACGACGGTGGTTCCAGGGAGTGAAAGAAGGAAGCGGCATGCGAAGGTCTTTGAATTTTGAGAGAGAGAGAGAGAGGTGAGCACGCGTGACCGAGTATAGGAGAGAGTCAGCGGCTCTCTCAATTGTGGAACGAGTTGATGTCTTCTTCAGAAGAAATGAGAGGACGGGAGGGAGGGAGAAGGACTCGAAAATTGATGTTCCCGTGCGATGCGTGCGATACGACGGAGATGGGAGAACACGATGGCGGACACAAAACGGACACAAAACTAGATACGCGTGTAATATTCATGAGGATGTGCGTGATTCATTAAAATCATTCGTTTGTGTAAAAGGCGCATTATTTTTATAGCTCTGGATACGTTGTTTTAACTTTCACTGTATAATATTTATTAAGATATCGTGCAAATATATAATAATTGCTGATGATATCATATCAGAGCTTACACTACTTTATTTAAATTGTCTATTAGTCTATTATTTATACATTTTAGATTTATGTTTGAGTAAATAAAATATAAAAATTATAAACTCTTTATGTTTAGTTAAGTTAAATTTGTAAAAAAAAAAAAAAAATTCATTAAATTATTTGTAAAAAGAATAAATATTTATTTGTTGAGTAAAATTTCAATATGCATACATCTTCGCGACGCAACGAAAATTTTACGAAGCGAAAAAAAATTAGAAAGTTTTTCGTTGAAGTTTAAGGCGATTTAGGTCAGTATAAATCCTATTCGTCCCTAAATTTTTTTCGTTAAGAGAAAGTTGCATCCCTTTCGTAAGAAAATCTCGTTCAACTTACTTTCATTTTTGGCTCAGTCGCAGCTCATTCCTCGTCGGACTACGAAAGGTTTGAGACTATCGGATTTGACTGTATTCTAAAATATTTTATATTTTCAATAAAAAATACTTTTGTATTTTTTCTTATTTTAAAAATTATTATTATTATCGGTTGTTAGCTCAAATGAAAAAGTTTAGTGTTTGAATATTTCGCGATTCGTGTAAATTGAAAAATACACAAAAATATACATTTAAAAAAATTCGAGTCTCAGTCGCGCTTAAAAAAAAAAATTTATTTTATCAGCTCTACGAGGATTGCTTCGACCTCGCAATATATCAAATCTAATTCTCGTAGTGACAAAGGAGCTCCAAGTAAGCGATACACAAAAAAAATAATTTAATAAAAGTCGCTTCATTGTAAATACGGACCTAAGCAAAGATACGGCATCGACGAAGACGAGTGCGCGAAGAAAAGGTGGTGCGCGCAAATGTACGCGTACCTTTGCACAGGTAAAACAGCGAGAAGAACGCATCGAGTACATACATCGCGTACGTCTGGCCGAGCGAGCGCTCATCCATAAAATAATCGTAAAAACGTAATTTTACGAGAGGCGCACGATATATTTGCCACCGCGTGTACCGCAACAAGGAGAGACGCTACGTCTACCGCTTGTTGTATACCGCCCGAAAATGTTCGTAAACTCGAGCAGATACGTTACTACGTACACATGAACCCGTCGGATAGAATATACATGTGCATTTGTGTGTATGTATGCGTGTTTAGCAACTGTCCAGTATTCCAACCAACGAACCAACCCGACTATATACTGGGAATTCGATCAAAATGCAAAAAACGTGCGCGTTATACTTTTCGAGGTGTGTTCGTTTGCGTGCACGCGCGCCTCGTGTTTTTTTTTTTTTGTTTTTTTTTTTTGTTTTTTTTTCTTTTTTGTTAGCGACTGTAAAAATTTAAAAGTTTCCTGATTCGTGAATGAATAAGGCCGATAAAATGTCTTATTTACAGAGAGAAAAAAAAAACTCGTTAATATTTGCATACGTAGAGTAAATACGTAAAGTTTTTTTTTAATATATTTTTTTTTCAAACCGTACGATAAGCGATTGAAATATTCGTTAGGCTTATTAACTGAACTTTCGTTTATCCAAATCGAGTAATGAGTATTTTTTATACTATTATTATATTTAATCGTTATTTTTATACTTGTATTGAAATATACTTCTTTAATATATAAGTTTCTTAAAAAATTTATAATCCAATTAATTAATAATTTTCTTCTGTGCGAACAAGAACATTATTCTCGTTAAAAGACAGCGAAATTTATAATGCTTTTGAAATTTAAAAAGTATTTTAAAAAACCGTGGAAGTAAAACGGTAAAAAATTAATGAATTCGAGATAAAATTCAAGGAAAAGTAGATAATTTTTACCAAGAATCATAATAATTTATTTTGGTCTGTCGCGTAATTAAAATCAGCCAGTAACTTTGGCATTCTATTTAAAAAAAAATAATTCAATAAAAATACAAATCAAGATTAATCAAGTTTCTTAATAAATTCAACTTAAAAAAAAAAAAAAAAAAAAAAAAAATGTATGAAAAATTTGTTTAATTTGCATGAAATATTAATCTTGATTAAATAGACAAAGGCGAGAGCCAAAAAAAATGTCGACCGACGGACGAGAACGAAATTTTGGTCGATTATTTTACAAAGGTACGCAACATTTTTTTTTTCTATCGGTGGACTACTACGATGAACAAACTCGGTCTCCGCGTACACGTTAAAACGAGCAGATCGAACTTTTAGGAAAGGACATAAAAGCAAAGAGGGCAGTAAAAACATTAATGACGACAAAAATCGCTCCTTTTGTAAAAATTTTTTTCAAGAAACTTCCCAGTGTTTTGAGTGTCCATTTATCTGAGTACATAATTATATTATTTTACTTTTGTTCAGACACCATTTGAAACGTATTAAATAATTGTTCGTTAACTAACTCAATTTTATTAAATTCTTTGAATTTTACTATACTTTTTTAATCATTTAAAACTGTGTAAACTTACACAATTTGGTAAATTGTTTCTCAATCTGCTTGTCTAAATGAAATTCACAATGTGCCCTTTTATTCGTCCGCGGAGCGAAGAAAGCCGCGCGCCCTTTCAAAAAATTACATATTTACATATATGTATGAGTAAACTAAGGTCGTAGATAACGCACATCAAATATAAAACGCATTTATGAACGTTTATGCTTAAAGAGCAAAAGTAAAAGATCCTCTCGGCTCTCGACACATTTACTACCAATTAGCGATGTCGGTTCGATGGAGATACTCACGAGGCGCACGAGTCGACTTTTTAATCCCTCCGGCGGTTTCAGCTCAATCGTCACGCTGAATCCTGCAAAAAATAATCAGCCAATCCGGTAGGTGGGTGGTCCTCTCTCTTTTCCTCTCTCTCTCTCTCTCTCTTTCTCTCTCTCTCTCTCTCTCACTTGCTTTCAGCCCATGCGAATGAAGATTCTCTTCGGACTTCGAATGACCGCCGCGTCTTGCAAACGTGATCGCGGCGCTGAGTGCACAGAGCTCACATATATGTAAGTCCCGTTTTTTGCTTATTTTATTTTCCTTATGTATTTATTCTGTTTTTTTTTTTTTTTTTTTTTTTTTTTTTTTTTTTTTTTTTATTCGTACTACACGGCTAGTACGAATATGGGCAGATTTTTTTAAGAGGAAAGAATTCATTTGAATAAATTTAGTGTAAAGGAGGCTTTGAAAAACTTGACTGATCGAAAGAATACGTTTTATGAATAAGATATATCATAAAATTTTAGGTTTCATTGTACTTTATTATAATAATTTATAAACGATTTTTCTCCATAATAAGAGTTTTATTTTTTAACATTATAATTTATGAAAATTTGTGCTCAACCGAAATGAACGAAGTTTCGAATGATTTTTATATTTCAATCCTTAAATGTCTTGATTAACTTTTCCGTTTTTATATTAAAATATGTAAAACTACTTGTAATATTTATTCGTTAAAATTATATAAATTGTTGTAGACTGGTTTTAATCTCTTAAAATCTATTTATCACGCTATAATTCTTTGAAATTTTGTCTACTTTTAAACATGATTTTATATTAAAATTGATAACGTTACAGATTCGATAACAGTAATAATGAATTATAAATATTAATTTTCATTTCATTTTAAATATAAAAATAAATTTTACGATATCGATATCCAATCTTT
This sequence comes from Chalcis sispes, assembly GCA_949987625.1. NCBI lineage: Eukaryota > Metazoa > Arthropoda > Insecta > Hymenoptera > Chalcididae > Chalcis > Chalcis sispes. The sequence continues at coordinate 12,799,185 of OX465097.1, forward strand.
CTCTTAAAAAATTAAGTAACTCAACGTTCATGTACTCAAGCTTTTTCAAACTTGTTGTCGTGCTTTTGTATAATCACATCGATCGTATGTAAAAATGACAATTAACTCGATTTTAATGCAAATTGAAATTTAAGTAACCATCGTTCACTATCCTCAAATATTAATTAAATTTTTATTTTTATTCAAGCAGATTAATCCAATCATCGAGCAACAAAACAGAATCAATATCAATGAAAATTAATCATAAAAAAAAAAAACCTTTCAAAAGTAAACTTATACGGCGCGTAATTCATTGGACCTTTTTGAGAAAAAACAACAGCGACGGATCCATTCGGTATAGATTCGCATTCCCCTTTTTCCAAAGTGAACGCCGTCGTGTTCGGTGCAATCGATGGGAGGGAGAGATAGAATAAGAGAGAGAGAGAGAGAGAGAGTGCGGGCGCAGGAAAGCATGCAAAGAAGCACGATGAAAAAGGCATACACGTACACGAGCGATGTACATACCGCTTGCGATTGTCGGAGCGGCCTATACATGAGCGCACGTGCGTTTATTTTGCATCGTGTGTGCCGCGTGTGCACGCACTCGCTTATATGTATGTATATGCCGGCACAAAGAGATAATATCGTAAAGGCGGCGCACAAGTGAATATCGCCGGGGGAAAACATCGACGCGGCTAGGCGGTAAATTTCTTTCTTACTCTTTTTTTTTTCTCTTTTCCTTCTCTCTTTCTCTTTCTCTCCCCGTCGCTCTTTTAGTTTTCAACGTCGAGAGTATGAGCCACGACGCCGGACTGATAAAGTAGACTTAAGAGTCGTGTTTTTCCTTTTTATTTTGCCCTCGCTTGGCTGCTTTATATACGTGGACGGTCACGAATCGTTTATGTTTGTGTATGTATATATATATATATATATATATATATATATATATATATATATGGGTAATTTCTAGATTATTTATCGTCTGTTAATTTATATTTGAACTGAATAAGAGTATAATTATATTTTCCTTTTTGATTTCAATCGAAGCAAATATCTCTCGTACGGCAAAATAAATTCTATAAAACGATTTCTGCGGGTTTGATAATTTACATCGCTTGGAATGTAACGTGTAAAAAGAATGTTAAATGAATGCAAATGATATTTAAATTTAATCTACTCTTTTTTTCAATTTTATTCACTTAATTTACTTTGAATTAAAATTTAATTTACAAGCACTCAAAATTACTTGATTCTTGATTATTTGATAAAAATTATTCTATCATGTTTAAAAGAATGCCTCAGATTAAATTATAATTATAAAATTTAAAAAAATTTCGATTTAAAATTTAGAGCAAAAAACGACTACTCATTCAGCTACAATTTATCATTCTAATATATTTAAACGTAAACTATATTTATAATACAATAATTTATACGTTCTTTTCTTTTCATCTAACAAAAAAGTAATTCACTTTTACGCACGATATATATCCGAGCGAAAGGCTAGGTTTATTCGCAAGAGTGGATAATAAATAAATCTCGCGTGTTCTCCTATAAACGATAACTGATAGATCATCGAGTTGAAAATATGTATACATGGAAAAAGAAAGTTGTTACCGTAAGAATGTCCGTTCGCTCGAGCTTTTATCTAGTTTTTCAGTTAGCGCGCTTTGCGACACAACGAGACGCGACCGCTAGCGACGCTTAATGCGGGAGCTTTCATATATATATATATATAAAGGCGCGATTCACACAACTAAAAATCGAAACCGAAGCAGCCATTTCGAGGTGTGTGTAACGCTACTTAGACTTCAATGCGTCGGGAATTACTCGTTAACGGCGCTCTGCATATATTAATTGGTACAATAAAGCCGCCACATTGGTCATGCATTATGAGTACATACTCTACGCGTACACGCTGAAAGAGAGAGTGAGTGAGAGAGAGAGAGAGAGGAGGGGGGCTTTAATTATATTATTGAATTATGGCTGACGTTTATTCTTGTCGCGCGGCCAATGTTAACGACGCCGCCGCTCACCGTCTCGATTATACACCGCGGTTATATCGTTCGCATTTTAGCGAGAGCTTCGATTGATAGCTACCGGTGTGAGCTGGCACTCTATGATTGTGTCATATTCTCTTCCATTGCTAGCTTAAAAATTCTCGCGAGAGATGCGATCTTCCTCGAAATCTATACGAAACGGAGGGAGAGAGAGGTATTTGACGTGACGATGTTTGATGAATTTTATAGAGGAGATTGCGGCATATCGACAATCGGGTACCATTAATTTAACATTGATTTTATACATTTTATCTTATAATGACGGTTATAATTTATTTTGCTGGTGTTTTGGTGATTGCAATTATGGAGCTAATGGTTTTATACGACTCGTTAGTATTATTCGATGGAATTTTGTACAAATATAATTAGCATGCGTAATTGCATTATTTGAAAAAAAAAAAATAAATAAATAAATTTATTAACAATCGAAAAACGCAATAAATTTTTAATTATTGATGCATTAATCTTTTTAATGAAAAAAAGGACATTAATACAAAAACAATTTATTCGCTTAATCGTACGTAACTAAATTTGAAAAAAATATACTTCTAATCGTTTCGATAATTTGCAAGCAAAATAAAAATCAGTAAATCTCTCAAGCATCGCGCAGCCCGCAATAGACACTTTACGAGTCGATCGTGTGCCATCATCGCGTGGCACGAGACTCGCGGCAATTTATGGCACGAGTACGACGTGTCAGAAGCCACGTCGTCCTCGTCCTGGATCGCCAAGTTCTACTCCTCGGATTGAAAGAGCCAGGTGACCGAGAGAGAGAGAGAGAGAGAGAGAGAGAGAGAGAGAGAGATTACTTCGCGCATACTAGCATCGTTCGCTTCCGCGTGAGGGTACATATATGTGTAATGAGCGAGCTATACGAGCATAAACTATTTGACTCGGAGGACATTAGCCGCGTTCTGTATTTGTGCTTCTTTAACGCTCTTTTTTTCCTTCTCCCGTTTTTTCTCTTTTTGCCCCAAAGAAAATCTTGCACGGAAGTCCGCTCGAGCACTTTATGGGATGGTCGACGTAATTTGATGGCCCTATAAAAACGCTCGGTATAGTTTTTCCTTGTGCGCCTCTCATCATTCGTCACCCGGTAGGCACGCGCTCTTCTATAAGCAACTAGTCCCCTCTTTTTCCGATTATCCAAACGACGCGGGGCCTCTTATTTTTTCTTATTATATGTATATACACACGCCAGAACCGATTGCATACGTCTTCTTCAACAATTTTTTTTGCTTCTCCCTTTTTCTTTTACTCCGCTTCTTCTCTTTCATAGTCTTTTCGGCTCCAGCGCTTGGACCCTCGATCTCGCTGTGGGTTCCAAAGTACTCCGAATGGGAGAGACGTCCGCGATCGGGTGGCCCTTGCGTTTCTCTTTTTTTCTCCGCGCTATAAAAGCCCCGTCGATAATGTGTGCTCGAATAGTTTTTCTTCTTTTCGTGACGTAATGTGTGCCCACGTGTTTAGTTATGCTTTAGTCAAGGGGCGCTTTAAAGAAAGGAGGCTTGGGCTTTTACAGACTTTTCCGTTGTAAATCTGCAAAATTTATCGGTGTACGACTGATGATACGTCGCTGTTTTTGAAGAGTTGGCTTCAAGAGTTGGCTTACTTAAGCAGGCTTTGAATAATTTATTGCTTTTCGCGTGTGTGGCATTATGTCAAAGTTCGAATGTGATTAGGGAAAAAATGTTTGTGATTATTATAGCAATCTAGACGTTTTCAAAAGGAAAATAATTATAAATTAAAAAAATTTAAACACGTGATTTTTTAATGAAAAGCTATAGAATTTGTACAAAAAATTGCAATAATATAATGATAAACATTTCTTAATTTTTTTTTTTCAATCCATTATTTTTCAAAACCGTCAACAGTTATTATTCTGAAAATAAAAATGAAAATATTCAGATATAAAGATAACCGTCACGTTCTCCCAAAAATAAGAATCAACAAAGATAAAAATGCTGTACTAAAAACCGCACCGTATATCCATGATCCTTGATCATTAGCATTCAGTAAAGTCAGCAGGAGCCGAAAAAGAAAATTCAGTAGCCCACGCAAGGAGAAAAATCCGATTCGCTGGCAGAATAACAAACTTCCCCGTTCCCTCCTTTTCTTCTCTCTTTTTCTCTTTTTCTCGCTCACTCCTATCCGTTATATATATATATATATATATATATCTTTATTTCGTATAGATTTCATCGGCATGATCGAGCGCAGCCGGCTTATCTAAGCAGCGGAATCGAACAGCGGGCAAAGTAGCAACGGCGACGACACGGGACGAGAGAAAGAGAAAGAGAGATAGTCCGCCGGAGTGATGAAAACAGCCAATAGGGACGTTCGGTATCCCGAGGTACGCGGTATTAGCCGGACAGTCATCGGGTGGGAAAACGGCAGCCGGGTGCAGGAAACGGGAAACGTGGTGGAAATTGAAAATGTGATGGACGCCGAGCTAAACGGAGAGAGCGAGCGAGACGGCGAGGGGTGGAGAAAGCAAAGTGAGATAGAAAGAGAGAGAGAGAGGGAGCAATGGAAATAGATGGCGGATCCGAATATAGGCTGATGGTAGAGAGGGAGAGAGAGAGAGAGAGAGAGAGAGAGAGAGAGAGAGAGAAAAGGTAGAACGCCTGCGGAAATTACAAGACCTGCGATTGTATTCCTTGTCGTAGGATTAACGCGGCCTACTGCCTGGGTTGGGGCACCCTGCATAAATGGCCGCTTCTCTTTCCTGGCTATGTGATGTGTACATATGTGTGAGCCGACAGTTGCAACTTATTAAAATTATTATTCGAGAAGGAGCTGGTATTTTAACATCACCTGTTGTTTACAGCTTTTTGATATTTTTCTTTTATTTTATATTATTTATTGTAATGGATTATTGAATTTTTTCATGTCCCAATAATTCCTTTTTTTTTTTATAAACTGGAAAGGATACAATTGATGTCATAAAGATGGAAGTTATGTCAATAAAGTGAAAGGTAAAAATATTTTAAACTATACATATACCAAAATTTAATTTTAAAGTTTACGTTAAAAAAAGCAATATTTTTACAATTAAATTTTAAATGCAAATACGCACAATAAAAATGTCTAATTTGAATTTTATAATGTATTATAAAAAAGAAAGATATTTGCGAATGATATATGAAACTACTTAAGAATAGTGTTACAATTACTTTGTTAAGATTTAAGCGTCCAATAAGGCATTTATTGCCTAATAAACTCCTACGAGTATACAATATTCTTTACCACTATTTCATAATGATCTCTTGTTTTGTTATAATTATGACGAATATTACATACATACACGTGCTCATATAAGAGATTAATCGTTGCATATATTTTAAAATTTTTAAATATTTTCAACAACATATTTACATTTTTATACTACTTGTCTATTTAGATATGCAAATAATTAAAGCTGCATTTAAAAATAACTCGTATGGATCAAGTGTTTTAGGCTGACTGAATCTAAACTATTTTTAGCCAGCTAATAAACTTCGTCTCGACTTAACCAACGAAGCAATAATCTCTTTCTTCTATTCAGAATTTATAATTTCACATCGATTATTTTTATTTTGTTCATTACTGTCCCGAGCGAAATCAGCGGCGATGGAACGAGCGACTATATAACGCGGCAGCGCTGTAGCTGTTATATACATACACACTGTATACGTATATATATATTCATGTATATATTACAAAATGCGCGTATATAAAGCGATCTGTGTGCTGTGTTTATGACGGAATATGTATGCATAGTAGTCGGCTGGATCACAGCGGCGCGAAGAACTCATTACCCCACGCTGAAGGTATTAGCATATTTAGAGGGTGCACCTCCACCCACTTTATCTTCCTCGCTCTCTCTCTGTCTCTCTCTCTCTCTCTCTCTCTCTCTCTTCCCCTCCTTTCTCAACTCCCTCTCGATCTCTTTTTCTCTCTTTCACCTCGGTTCTTTTATAAGCTTATATCCTTCTCTGGCTCCGGCCAATCGCTAGACCTTTACTTTCCTTTTCTTTAATCCCGGTTCTTCGGCGGAATCTTATATCTATTGTTTTTGTTAAAATATTTAAAGAAGCTTGTATCTTCAGTATGGATTAATCTTTAACAATGATTTAATTTATTTATTTTTATGAATATCTGTTTAATGGAGAAATTTTTATTAACTTTCTTTTTTCAACATTTTATGATTAAATTCCACGAATGAAAGTAAAATTGTAAAAATAAAAAACAATTTTAAATGGTCCGACATAATTATTAATGTTTCCTTCATTAACGATAACTGCATGCACATGGATAATTAGAAACATAAGTTCAATTTATGCATTAAACGAAGTAATACTCCATCTCTTCGAGTACGAGATCTTAAATCACACAGGCCGTCGAAATAAATTGAAGAAACTCATGTCGCTCGGGCTAGTATATTCCGCTCGAGGCTGCATTGGTGAGCGCAGCGCCCGGAGATAGGAACGCGTGTGTAAAAGGTATCAGCTCGCGAGCGCGTAGACTCGGTCGCGCTTGGTAGCTCGCTCGAATCCTCTCTTTCTCGTGCGCAGGAAGGGCCAAGTAATTAAGGAAGCTCATCCTGAGAGACGATTTAGCTTAATGAGAGGCAGCAGCATCCGAGCTTCGACGCGTTTTCCGCGACCAACCCCCTTTTCCGCTGTCGTCTTCTCGCGGTGTGTTCCCGATGTCTCATTTTCTACCGACGTATACTCCGTCTCTTTCTAATCCCGGCTGCTTCTCTCTTTATCTGCTATTCGGTGCTTTCTCCCCTTCCTTCGATATCTCGCCTACCTCAGTCTTTTTCTTCCTCGAGGAATCGGTGAAAAAGTTTTCAAATAAATCTTTTCGGCTTTCAATTATTCATGTTTTATATTGATTAAGAGTTGAAATAACATTTAATTGTATTCTAAATTTTTGACTAAAATACTTTTACACCATGTTCATTCTAACATCGAAAAATATATAAATATTTTCGTCTAGTTTATTCTATTGTTTGAAAAACAAATAAATTATTTTTATTCAACAATACGATGCGAATGGTAATTTTAAACGATGCACAAAATTAAATTCAGCATGTTGAGTACACGCTGTAAATTTTAAAACAATTTTATATGTGCCCCCGAGGCTTACGTATAACGACATAAGAAAATTAAACTACCCGTGAAAAATCCAAGACAGTTGATTTTTTTGATTCCTACGTGAACGCCGTAAGAAGGCGCCCGGAAGGAGCTGATCGTCTTTAACAGACGAAACAAGAAAAAACAATAAAAGATAATAAAAAAAAAAAAAAAAAAAAAAAAAAAAAGAATTTTCGGTATACGAAAGTTTCGCTAACTGCGTAAGAGGATCAGCGCGGCGGAGTAAGGAAGGAGGGACGAAGCACAGGGGAGGTGGAGCTCCGACCGCATTGGCTTTCTGGATTTGCCTCGGAGCTTAAGCTCGACGCGAGCTGCGCGTTATCGTGTGTACGTACGTACACGCGTACGTAGGGGAGAAATAACCGAGGCGATAAATAACGCGCGCCTGCCGCTGGAAGAGGACAAAACTCGGCATTGTTCTTTTCCTTTCTTTTTGCGCCAAGATGTTGGCGGATACACACGGCTGGCATTGCGAGCAAACAAGGAAAGCGCCTCGGAAAATATCGTACGGCACGAGGGGGGAAGGTCGAAAGTTGCCGGCAAGGAAAGGGAAAAAGGCCGGAGCGATCTCCGAGATACTCCGAGGACTGAGCGTTGCCGCTGGCTGTCGCTTCTAGACGTCATTGTTATACGAAAAACGGATGGAGAGTGGGAGCTCAGCGCGATGGAATCTTTTTAAGAAAGTAAATGGAACGAAGATGGAAACGAGGGGTATAAAAATGTACAGCATCGTAGAGGCTGATGCTGCGTGCGTAAGTCTATGCGTATACGTCTATACATCCGACAAATCTCATCAGGAAAGAATGTTGTGGAATGAGCATGCAAGAAAAATAAAAAAAAAAATAATAATAATAAAATTAATACTTGATTTTGAGATTTAAACGATTTCTTTAAAATGTCTAAATATTAATTTATGTTGTATCTTTTTCAGAATATTTTTTATGCGTAAAACGAAAATAAATTGTATTTATAAAATGAAGCATAAAACATACAATTTTTCTTAATCAATAATCTATTTTTGTAAATATTTATTTTAACTACTGTTCACGTTAAGTTAATAAATATTAAAATTTTTCATGCGCAATCATTCAAGTTTTAAATAATACGAAAATTAGTTAATAATGAAAGAAACTAACTAAGATTGTGATATTGCTTCATCAAAATTTTCTTCTATTCAATTTTTTTTTAAATGCTTACAAAATATTTAAAAACTACAGGGTAACGTTGTTTAACATTAATTTTTTAAACTTTTAATAACATAAATTCGATGCCAACCAGAAAATTCATTATGTGGATCATTATAAGTACACAAAACAATACTCCATACCAAAGTCACGATTCAAAAAATATTTATCGACGACGCCGCCATCTCCCGAAAAAGGGAGGAACCTAGAGAAAGACAGTATGGGTCGATAATATGGAAATCTGATGTCGGTAAAAAAGACTGAAACGTTAAGTCAGACGCATGAAAGCTGTATCACACGCACTTTCACTAACACTTTGTGTCAGTGTGTGTGAGTATCCTTAGATACAAGGACTCGTCAAGAGTTACAACTTGCGGCCGAAGAGGGAGAGAATAAATAAGACGATGTTCCTTTTACTCTGCGCGGATGAAAAGTTATTTTCCTCAGTGAAGAAAGAAGTAACTTCATAAAACTTTTGGTATCGTTTGGATAAATAAAGGGCGATTATTCTCGACTGTCGAAAATTGCATTAGCTAAGCATAACTCGGCTTAAGTGCTCTATGTCTACCCTTCTAATTATAGACTTTGTTTTCATACATTTTCGCGTTCATTTTCATGAATTACATTTTTATCGAGAATATTATTTTTTTATTTTATAATGTATTATTAAAACAATTGTTATTTTACATTATCAAAAATCAAAGAAATTCAATGAAATTTGTATAATTTACTATAAAAAATGAGACTGTTTAAAGTATTATTGTTTTGTATTCAAAGTTAATAGGTTTTTTTTACAATAAAAGTAATACTTGATATATGACTTTCACCTTCCGATACGGCAGAAAAATATAAAAAATACAACATAATATTTATTTAACCATATTTTATGCAGCTTAACGTGTTATTTCTATGATTTGTAAAGTAATTTTTTTTTTTTTTTTTTTTTTTTTTTTTTATTAAAAAAAATTTCTATCTTGATATTATCTTAATACGGGTTTATTAAAGTGAAAAGTATTAATAATTAATGCTTCCCGGAAATTGTTGATGACAAATTTAAGATCTGTGAATTAAAGTTTATATGAACATGTCGTTAGCCATAAAGACCTGGCGTTAAGGCGCCGATGCGATCGCGCGATTCTAAACATAGGAAGTTGATATAGAAGTCTATTCTCGTTGTACGACAAATAATCTCGGTATATCTTGGGTGCGTAGGCATTTGTAATTTTTAAATGAAAACGAATTAAATCAAGACTTGAAATTCATGAGCAATAAACACCGATTTAGTAGAGTTATGAGAAAAACGTTTTTATTTAATTAGAATTAAATTAAAGCTGTTTAAATACTGCGAACGTGTTGTAATATAAAAGAGCAAAAGATAAACATGATAAAATAAATTACGATTTGTAAAAAAATTTACTCGATCACACACAATTCACGTCACTAAATGAGATTTTAACTAAACTTTGGTTATTGTGATATTACAAGTATATTTGCTTGAAAAAAATAGGTAGATAATTAAATAGAATTTGATTATTTTCTATATAATTTGAATTAACTTTCAGAATTTTGTAACAAAAGTAAATTATATTACGTAGACAATAAAAATGTATTTTATGTAATTTTTATTATTAAACATTTCAACGTATAAAATAAGTATAAAAATAATCTATCTATTAAAAATTAATAGCATCAATAAAAATGCATATAAATGATATAGTACAAAATTTTGCCTCAAAGCTTTGCACACGCATCTTTTTCAAGCATCTCAACTCATAGCGCGCAGTGATTCCTCAAGCCATGTAATTTGCTTACTGCACTCGCGCATACGTATCCCATTCCGAAGACGTCCGCGAGCTTTTTATCAACGAAAGAACTTTGCGGTTGCAACCCGAACGCATCGACGAGTACAGGTAACTCGGCTACCGCACGCTGGAAAAATATCGCCATTATACAGTCGTTAATCGCAGTGGCGACCGTCTATTTTTCTACTCGTATAGATAGACGTATTTCGCGGCCGTATACGGATATCGTTCTCGGTGTGCGCTAACCTGTACCGCCGAGACACCAAAATTAAGACTCCGCTTTTCTTTTTTTTCTCGTGTAAGCACATATTAACCATTTCAGTCGCTAATACTACTCGCTAGTAAACTATGCGGTGATCTCAGAAAGAGAGAGAGAGAGAGAGAGAGAGAGAGGGTGCACGGTAAGCTTTTTCAGCACCAAACAATTAACCAGGTAAAACGAATTTTCGTAATCATAATTACAACGGCGTGCTCGTGCGCGCGCGAACGATTTACCGTTTGCTCCGCCTATTTACACGTGTGCGCACATACACACCTATGGTTTATGGGATATAACTATACATCGCAATTAACTAAGTTACGCGCTTTTAATCGATGTGTGCATCTTGTCCGATTTTAGGGTTGCATCAACTTGGTTTTTTTTTTTTTTTTTATTTTTTATTACTTGCTTATCCATATCTTTCTCTCTTTCCTTTCGCGTACCTTATTATTCTAATTCTTAAAATGGAGTAACTTCATCGCGGGTGATGACATTTTTGCGCGAGCGAATCCGGTTAGGGGATGTGATTTACGCGTGTATTTCGTGTTTCTTTTTGTTTCTGTGTAATTATGTTAATGATCGGTACGCGTGCTCGCGCACAGAATAAGCGAAATTTTCCTTTGAAATCGCGAGCGATTGGTTTTTATTGTTTTACGAGGGCAATTTCGGAAAAAATATGGTTTATTATCTCTTTGCTGCATGAAGAGAAATGAATAAAAACATACGTAAAAGATTACCGTGATGAAAAAGGATAGTTTATGGTACTTCAGCGTTTAGAACTAGTTAGTGGTTTCTCATACCGTACTTTCAATACGTTTATGTTTCTTCTCATCTAATAACGCAATTATTTGAAAGGGTATAAATGAATAATTGTTTGTTGGATATACTTATGGCGATGTAGACACGTAAAACTATTTAAAATTGTTTAAAAATCTTTGAGCTTAAGTTCAATATCGTTAAAATTTAATTTATGTAATTATTTTAATAAATAGGCGGTAAACGTGAAATACTTGTAATCTTATCGTCAGGCAAATATGTAAGTGAATTACCTAATTATTTAAGATTCATCGTATAAAATATTTTTAATAAATATTTTAAATAAATTAAATTAAAAAATATATGTTAATACCGATAAGGAATTCATTTGGTTAGATCTTTTCGTTCTTTCTATTAATAACATCAAATATTTAGAAAAAAAAATTTTTTCGTTAAAATTTTTGTCAGTTGAAACGTTTTCTTTTCTTTCTTAACTCGTTAAAACTACCCAAATTAAGTAAACTTTACAAGCCTGCTTTTAAAATCAATGGCATCCATGCATGGATTTATTTTTGAAAAAGGAAGGTCAGTGAGCCGATAGAGAAACGATCTCGTTGTTTCTTACGTCTTTCGAGTACAGAAAGGCCCTTATTTTTTGCTCCAATAAAGAGTTTTCTAAACATCCGCCGAGTTCACTCTGCTCGTAAATTGTATCTTCAAGGTTACGGTAGGGTAACGGAATTATTGTCCTTCGGTCGTTAAGGTCCTATTCATGCGGCAATAGAATTAAGGAATTTTACAAATAGTGTTGGAGCGTATAGACAGTAAACACGATGAATTCTAGACTATTTTTTTTAAATTTATGTTTCTTCGATTATTTTTGCGGTTTTTAATGTTTCAATCTTGTTTTTTAGTTCTATATTATAGATTTATTGAAAAAGAAAAAATTAATACTGTTAAAATATCCAAAAAAAAAAAACTCCGGTATTCATTTGCACTTGTCAACTCTACGTTTACACGTGTTCTCACATTTTACGCATTAAAATTGTAGAGATAGTATATCTTTAATGCTAAATATATTCAGCAATACGATGCCAGCCTGTAGACAAAAAAAAAACGGAGAAAAAAATTCAAACGGCTCATTCGAGCAAAAAGGACGCGGGTATACGGATGAGAGGATGCCGCGGGCAAAGCTTGTATATCACTGTGTATCCACGTGCGTGCGCATCGCGCACTAGCGCGCAATCCGAAGAGAGAAAATGCAAAAGCTGTACGGAAAGGCACCGGCGCGATCGAAGCCTCGACTCGCTTGCTTGCTGTGTTTTTCCGTCTATCGTGTGTGTGTATGTGTTTGTGTGTATGTGTATGTATGTGTGTGTATATACACGCGTATATAACCATACACCGCGAGTGCCGCGGCGTAAGAAGCTACGGCGAAGGGAAGAGAAAGGGAGAATCGCGAGACTGGCAAAAGGAGTAAGAGAGAGAGAGAGAGAGAGAGAGAGAGAGAGAGAGAGAGAGAGAGAGAGTAAGAGAAAAGGGAAAACAAAAGTACACAGAAAGAGAAATCCGTAGTCTCTTGTACGATCGTGAGAAAAAGAGAAGCAGAGGAAATTTATTGAAGTACGAAACAGCGAAAGGCGCAACACCGATTATCAGCGTTATTGGCTGGTCATATAGAGCGATTTTGACACTTAAAAATAAAAAATCATCGCAAATGCGCGAGTCCGCGAGCGTCGCAGCGAGTGATTCCGCTGCCACGCGGCGGGAACGTTGTGGAATTCAAAATGGCTGCTCGGGTAGAAATAAGTAAAAGAGAGAGAGGGAGAGAGAGAGAGGGAGAGGGAGAAAGATGCATACGAAGAAGGTATGCGTGGGCACCGGCACCTTCCTCTCGCGGATTCCCCCATATGCTCGCCGTATGCGGGCTCGAAGCGTTTTCTTCGTCTGCTCGACTCCAGTCTCGATTTTACAGATATACACGAGTATACATATATTAAAACTTCCTTTTGCGACGAGAGATCGAGAGCGCTCGCTGCTTCTTCTTCTTCTTTTGGGCCCCTGCGGTGGCTACGGCGTAATTTCCGATGTATATACATGCATATACATATATACGTGCACCGAGTAAGGTATGCGCAAAGATAATTATAATATGCAATCGGCCAGAACGCTTTTATGATACGCTTTTTTTGTATGTACTCTTTTTTTACAGTTTCTTTTTTTACCTTTTGTTTCTCATATATTTTTAATCGCTAGTTTTTATTTTCGAACGATTATACTGACTATCTCTCGAGGTTAATTTATAAGAGTACATTATTATAAATTGATGGTTTTAATGCTCGCTAACGGTAAAAATATCGATGTTTATTTTCAGAATTTATTTAGAATGCGTCTGATAAATCTTATTGATAGATTGATGTTCGTGATTTTGATTATAATAATGATCATGTCGATTATTAAGTCACAGAAAAATAATTCTTGTATTTTAGATAATGCTTTTTGAAATTATAATAAAGAAAGAAAAAAACAATCTTTTTTTGCAGAAATTAAACAATACAAAGTTGTTCTATATCTACCTAATTGCAATTTTTTTTTAATTAAAAAAGAAAATTAAAGTACTTTTGCAATTTTTTATAACAGTGTCTTACGTCATAAATACATGGCAATAATTTCAGGTAGAATGACGATTTGAAACAGCAGAAAACTTGAATATATTTATGTCAAGGTAATTTTTCTTCTCTAGACTTTTGCCGTGAAAGGATTGAGTTCTCCTTCGCTTATTATACGACAACACCGTGTGTAATGACTCTTGTGATTTAAGGTTTTTATCAATGGTAGTTTGAATAAAAATCTTGAAAAAAAAAAAAAAATTAAATATTATTCACATCTTGTGATAACATTTTAAAAATTGTGATAATGTTGTTATATGATGTTTAATAATAAATTGCCATTTATCATAAATACAAGATATTCGTTTTCTATTGTGTAATAATGAATAAAATTTACCAAACCTTGGAAAATATTTGAAAATGCTTAAAAGTAGTAGTAGTATATTAAAGCAATTTATTCAATTTAATAAACTCATTAAAATAACATTACAAATCTTATAATAATAAACTTATCGTTATGAATAATGGGAAGCCGCATCACACTTCGTAAAACTTTGACCGCAAATAATGATTATATTGTTCAAAATCAAGCTCGTAAAAAAAAAGGTAGCAATAAAACAGTAAAACCAAACATCAAGTTATCAAGTTTCAACGGAGCTAAGTAGTAATAATATCATGGCGGCTCGATTTTAAACTTTCGAGGCAAAGGCGCGCGTCTACCACTTCGAGGACTTTCAACTAAAATTCGATCTAAAAGGGAAGAGAAGGGAACCGTGAATAAAACCGAAAAAATATTCATTAAGGAATAAAAAGGACAAAATTTCAAACGAGAAAGTGAGACAAAAATTATAACGGTGACCGGTATTTCGTTATATAAACTACCATTAATAAAATTTAATTTTTAAAAATAAAAATTTTATTCAAAGTCAAGTTGTATAATATTATCATATTTGTTTTTAATAATTTAAACTTTTTTAAATACATTACTTTCAAATAAATTAATGTCTTGAAAGGTAAATTTTTTCTTTTAAAAAAATCACAACTTATTTGAATTAAAAACCAAAATAAAAAAATTCGTTTTCTCGAATCTCCAATTCACCAAATAATTAAGGCGTTCACTCTGCCTCTGTTTCCCCTCTACGTAAGCAACTTTCAGTCCCTCTTATTCCTTCGTCTCTCTCCCTCTCTTTCGTTTACCAAACGCAGCGTTTCTGCTCGTCGAGCATGGCGGAGAGCGAGAGAACAGCTCGACTCTTGCACGGCGGCTATACGAACCGGAGAACGAACAACTTGAGAAGGCAGGATATATATATATATATATATATATATATATATATGCGGGTAAGAGAGAATGAGAAAGAAAGGGAAGGGGCACCGGTACGAGCCCGAGAAAGAGAACTGAAATCGGAGGGGAAAAAGCGAGAGAGTCGATGAATCTGTATGGATGTATATATGTATATATGTGTACACCGAGAGCCTACCACTGCCACAAAGAGGCAGCCATGCTCTCTTTCGCTCCGGTTATGCGATCTTTGAATCTTTCTTTGCTGTTAAAAATGATTTTTCATCGAGTTTTTTTTTAGCATATGATGCAATGCGTTTGATGATGAATCTAATAATCTTCTTTCAAATTTTATAGTTTTCATTTTATTAAAAAAAAAAAAAAAAATTTAATTTTATCGTTGTTTATGTTCAAATTTGTTTTTTTTTTTTTTTTCAGTTTAATATATAAAGAAAATTTAATGTAAATTTTAATAAATATTTACGCATGTTTATAGGCATTATTTTAATTTTTTACAAAATATTAAAAAATCAATATATAAGAAATGTAAGTGTTAAATTCAAAATTTATATTCATATTCTCATATATTTTTATCTTCTTAAAGTAGTATTTGACAACTAATAATTCTGTTTTTAGTTTTTTATGCGAATATAACTATAGAACATGCACAATTAATTCACGCATTTTTTTCGGACAAAAACGATTGTAACTGTATCATTATAATTTTCTCTGTTCGCATGCACAATGCGTATGTACATACTTATCGTTGCCAAATTATATTGAATTTTCTGCAATTACCTAAAGCGTAACTTTTTATTAAAAAAACTTAAAACGTATGAGCGTTAGTAATGCTCGATTAATAAAAAATATAATAATATCGAAAATATGCAACTTGCGCACGATCGTGCAGTCGCCCAATAGAATCTCAAACAATCAAATCTTACTCCGAGTCGTAAAAATTTCACGTACGATATTTAGAGAAAGTGTAAACATTGGCATCAACCGCGTCGTATTTAAATTTTCGTTCGCTTCTCGTTTTTTTTTTCTCTGCAGCTCAATTAAAAAAGCCGTTCGAGCTTGAATCCACTTTGATCTTTAAATACACAAAAGAAATACATCGACGGACGGTTTAAATTTTGTCGGCGCGTTTAAAAAAAAAAAAAAAAAAAAAAAGATTGTTTTCATGAGTCGACGATAATTTTTCTCTTCTCCCCTTTCCGAAATATCGACCAATGCAATGACTTTCAAAAAGAGAGTACAGAGCTCGCCCGTTTTGTAAAAGACACAACGCTCTATCTTATAGGCTCGAAGGAACCGGGTCAGTTTTCCCGCGAGTCTTGAGAATGCAGTAGTAAAAGTGCGCGCGTGCGCCTCTTGAAGTTTACGAGGAATAATGATTGCCTACTTGTAGCTGTAGGTACGCGTACACTCGCGAATCTCTTCCATCGCCGTCGTGGGAAATATTTATTTTCCTCGCTAGACGCGACGTTCCTGATACCGGCGTATGCTTAATTGCTCTTAAACCGACGTCGATGATGGTTCTAAATCCAAAACGCTACCGTACCTTCAATCTTTTTTCTTTTTTATACTCCAACCGTTTACTTTCTAAGTACGAGCACATCTCTTTCTTTTAGATTCGTTGAGTATATATGTGGTAGCGCAAAGCTCGCATATATACACTGAAGAGCCAATATAATTTTATGGCTTCCGATATCTAAATTGTTAGTTTAGTATATACATATACATATACATGTATATATGTATGTATGTATATATGTGCAAATAAATTCATGAATTATATGATGTTTAAATTTCGTGGTAATTGTATTTTTGCAATTAAAATTTTTATCAACACTGGGGTGGATTCAATTTTCGTTTCAACGAATCAATACATCGGTACACTACATGTATAATGCTATACTAAATATTGACTAATAGTAATATAGGTCAATGTGACAAATATATAATAAATCAAGAAATAATTATTTAATGGCTATACAAAGATCAGCATCAAAATTGTAATTAAAGGTTTAGAAAATTCGATTCACTGCGTTTCACACAGAAAAAGAATACGAGAAAATGCAAAAAAGATTGCGGTAAGCGTATAGAATCGGTGAACGCAAAATAAGTTGCTTGCAAGTAAAATCCCGCATACGCGTAGAATTCTTTCTGTTTGCAAGCTTATATATAGGTTAAAAAAAAAGGCGGGCGATATTTTCCCAGGCGTACCGAGTCTGAGAAAGTTCTAGTACTCGCAAACCGCGCAAAACTTCTCTCTCCCCCTTTCTCTCTCTCTCTCTCTCTCTCTCTCTCTCTCTCTCTCTCTCTCTCTCTTGAAAATTGCTTGCGTTTCGGAGAATTTTTACGATCTCGCTTATTTTCAACAAGTAACGCAAGCGTGCGTCAGTTCATCCCTTAGGTATGTCTGAGTTAAACGACGTACGTCGTTGATTATTATAAATCCCGTATTATACGCATTATAATTATCTTCGCAGTTGTAAACGAATGAAAATGCATGTCATGGTCGAAGAGAACGAAAGAAAAAGTTTCATGGAGTGATAGCTTGAACGGCATCGAGTTATAAGTGTACACGTACGTGTACGTTCACGTGTATCGAGCGACGCTTTGTGGAACTACGGCGTTGCATGTGTATAATAGCGACGTGACAAGTGCGCTCGTGAATCGGCTTGAATTTATGCGGAATCGTGATTTAAAACGTTTTACGCAGGAGCCTTGATGTACCGTGAGTTAGAGGTAATGCACGGACTGTTGGGTATTAAAATGAAGTTGGAAAGATTTTTTAATATTTACGTGCAAGAAATAAATATTTTTCTGCATAATAGCGCTGTATACGTCTTGTGTACCGAAGTAAAAGTGTCAGATTAGTTATAAAAGATCTTAAATTTGTTTTTGCCTTATAAAATGTCGACGAATTTTAGAAAACGTTAAAAAAAAAATAAAATAAAATAAAATAAACAAAAAGAAACAAAAACAATCTCTTTGCTATTTTTTGATTAATTCTATTTCTAAATGACTGTGAGATACGACTGCGTATTTAGCTAGCAAAAACGAGTTCATATATATTAATAAGTATATGTTTGATAGAAAAAGACGTTGAAATTGATACATAAATTGATGTGTAGCATCGTTTTAAAGAGCGCGAGCAAATTGTAGTCAAATCAATTCATTGATCAAATTTGACAAGTAAAAAACGTTTGAATAGGTCGGGATGGTTTTGATTAATGCGTAATAAATAATTCCGAACGTAAAACTTTAAGACTCTTCACAATAAATACGAGGACCGAAAAATTCAACAACGTTTCAAAGCATTATAAAACCTTTCTCTTCAACAATTCAACGAAATGACTTTGTTCCATTATACATATCACCGGGGGGTGATAAAAATCATAATTTGTTCGAGCTTCTTTCGCGCTTACGCTTACGGCATTAAAGTATTCGCTTTCGTTATATCCAATCAAACGCTGAAACGTCTCTCCCGTTCAAAAAAAAAAAAAAAAAAAAACGAGGAATCGCTGTTGACCAACGAAAAGCAAAATCTATTCATACTACAACAAAGCTCATAAACATGCCAAAAATGTTTCGTTGCTTAACACTTTAGTTTCGCTCTCTTTTTTTTTCTCTCTCTCTCTCTCTTTTTCCTTTATTCCTCTCCACCGACTCTTCTCTCGAAATCTTTACGTACGGACTCGAGCACGTACGTAAATTCCCATCGTCGTCGTGCGCGATGGGCGAACACCTCCTACGCGTCTTATATATATATATACACACACACACTATATACAGGCAGTCGTTCGATAGCTACCCTATCTCGGTCCGCAGGCAGGCGTGCAGCTTTTTCGAGCGCGAGAGCTAACCTGTCCCGGTTTTCCATAAATTTTGAATTTTATTTAGTTCGCTTTCGAGATGGAGAGAATTATACGGCGAAAGAAGCTGAACGCTCTCGTCGAGCTTGCACACGCGGGGATCTTCTATATACATACACACATACATATGCATATATACGTGATTTTATCGTATTGGAAAAAGAAAGAGAGAGAGAGAGAAAGGAAAAGCGAAACGATCGAACGAAACGCATTTCGCACGAATGGAAGAAGGAGATACACCGAGCGAAGAGAAACCAAGGCAAATTAGATATAAGAGAACGAATATTTCAAGTATTTTTTATGATTAAATTCGAATGCTGTAGTAAAGTATTTTAATTTTAAAAACAGGTTTTACCCAAACTACCTTTAATAGTTGCCGAAAAATTACGATGCATTTCTTGTATTATATATATATATATATATATATATATATATATATATATATATTTTACGTTTAATTAAAGTAAAAATATAACGTTTCCTACTGAACGATATGATATTCATTAAAAAGAGACTTACTAAATAAACCTTCAACAATCTGCGTTACATAGTCAAAGGTAAATGCGATAACATTGCGCCACGAAGAACAAAAAAAACCATGAAAAAAAAAGATTGAAAAATATGCAACGCGAAGCTAAACTATGGATGTCTATACGTATACGTACGAGTAACCGTACATTTGCATGCACAGGTGTGGTCACCGTACTCTAAATCTCTTTGCATCCCGTTGTGCATAATCATTGCCCGTGGTGTAATTTAGATAGCGCCTCGTTGCTTTCTGCATTTAATAGATCGCGCATACGTGTACGTGCGCGTATAAAGTACGTCGCGTCTACGCGCGAGCGCATAGTCAAGTTGATTGAGAGACAACTTGGACTAGAGTTACTCGGATCACATATGCGCGAGACACGTATAACTATGTAGTGAGTACGTACGACGAAAAGACCGGGCAGCGGCAGCGGCGACTCCAGCAGCACAACAGCAGCAGGAGCGGCGGTAGTATGTGCAAAATGGAATGCGCGAATATACGCGAGCGCGTATGTACTATAGGTATCCGAGAGAGCTAAATAACAGCGCGCGGCGCGTGTACGTGTGTCCGCGTACGCACACGCGCTCGCGCGAGAGGTATATAGGATGCCCATAAAACTACGGCCTTTAAACGAACTACATGCGTTTGTAATTCCAGCGACGGTGGGCGCCTTTTCTTTCCCTCAGGTTGCTACGTTTACGCACGCACATGTATTCATGTATATGTATGTGTGAATGTATGTATATATATATACATAAATACGTAGCGTACATGCGCGTTGACTGACTCTCACGGACTCGAGGACGGTGTATTGCGAGAGAAAAAGAGAGCAAAGCCGACCGCGCCTTCGTTAATGGATACGGCCGGTCCGTGTTCAAAATTCCGAAAGGCTAATGAAGATCCTCCGCGTATCTCCGGCGCGGCAAGCTCCGATTCGAGTAATTATTCGCGAGCTCGCTTTATATTTGCCGTTAAATGGAGAAAGAGGGAGAAAAAAGAGAAACACGGGCGCTTAACGAAGCTCGAGGGCAGATCGACGCCGATGACGATGGCCACCCCGAACGAGCTGGGCTCGCGGGTTTTTCAAGGGAACAAATTTGGCCAGCTGACGCGCGCGCGCGCGCACAATTTTTTAAATTAATGCTTTTACGATTCTTGGGATGCCGGCCTTCGAGAAATTCACAGATTTTTATATCGTACGACTAAATATATTATCGAGTAATTTTATTTTATGCTCTAATAAGTTTAATTAAATTGAATATTTTGAATTGTTTTTTTAATATATAAATGTTTAAAATGAATTTTTATCAAGTTATCGTTCGTTCGTGTCAAATTGTTACGTTAATTTATTCAAATCGAAATTTCGTGGTCAAATAAATTAACAATTATCATGCGTAATCAATGGTGTAAAAATGCTATGATTTTATGGCGCACGAAATAGAGAATTTACTACTTACGATATAAGAGTATGTATTTTATATCTTTTATTCTTATTAGAATTAAAATACTATCATCAAATACAAGTAACCAAAATACAAGTATTTTGCATATCATCTTTAAAAAATAATTTATACATAAATGTATGTATCATATAATGATTAATAGTTAATACTAACAAATAATATATTTAACGTCGTATTTAGTTACTAACTATTGAAACTTTAATTTAACTGTAATGCTTTTTTAGAATATTTAATAATATTTTAATTATTATATTAATAATAATTTTTTTTAAATTTAAGTCAAACTTTTCTTATTTAAGTACTACAATTTATTAACCGCATTTGTATCGAATGTTTATAAGTTAATTATAAAAAATCTTAGTATCGTTTATAACATTTATGATGAAAACAATCATTATTTTTTAGGACTATTTGATATATCCATAGAAAAGCCAATCAAAATTTAATTTTATTCATACCAACGCAATAAATAGTAAAATGCGATATTGAAAAATAATATTTTTCTGTGAGTAAGAGGATAAATCAAAAAGAGAAACCGCCGAAGGTTTAGCCGATTTAACAGAGCTTATCGTAATTTCGAAATCGCATTTATAAAAAAAAAAAAAAAAAAAAAAAAAACAAGCAAATATATATTTAACAAAAGTAACGTCATGTGAAGAAAAAGAAAAATTTATAACACAAAGGAAAGGCACTTCGTTCTGGTGCAGTTGCGGTGCAATTGTAGATAAGTCAAAAAGGCTGTTATCAAAAGCACGTAACGTAACAAAGTCATAACTTTCGAGTCACGAAGCCGTCGGAAGCGACAAACAAAACTCACGCAAAATTAGCGATGCAGATTCTGGTTAACGCTGCAGTATGCAAAAATAATTTTCTCTTTCTCGAGAATATAAAATTTTTTAAAAATTATTTTTTTTTTTTTGCGCTAAAACTGGCTTTTACAAATTACTGTATTATAATGCTTCGAATAATCATGAATTATTTTGCTGTAGCGACTCAGAAATTTTGAAGAATATAAAATTCAAATTTTTCTGTATTATTAGCAATCATATGCGTATTTAATTTTAGTAACATCAATTTTTACTTTTCGTGCTACACGAATTAATAATGCTTTAGTGAGATTTTTTTTAATAAAAAGATTTGTCGCAATTTGCAAGAAGCCTTGTGATGAGAAATATTCACCAATGCTTATAAAGTTATCTAATATTTTTAAAATTGCATATCACCATTTAATATGTAAAATATAACATTTATCTTTAACTATTCTTTAACTATTTTGTAGCTTTCAAGGAAAAGGAAAGCGCGCATTAAAGAAAAAAAAGAAAGAAAAAGAATCGATGCGTTTCGTTGAAAAATATTAGCTCGATGGTTCGCGCTAATTTTTATTACCTATGCTATATAGACATTATCCATCTTCAACTTTCGTACTTTGAACAAAAATACTGTTTATGATTTTCCCAGTCACGAAACTCTGCACACGTCGTGCATTATACCAATTCGTAATCGCGTCGTTCTCGATTGGATCATAAAATTTTGCAAAACAATATTATTTTCAAAGTAAAACAAAGTCACAATATTATACGATGGTAAATGTTTCAAAATAATATTATATTATTTTAAATTAAAAGGCTTTCGAGGAGACGAAATTTGGTATCGTTGCCCGCATAATTGTGCGTATACTTTGAACAGCAAATGATTAAGAATTACTATAAAAATACACATTTTCTTAAAAAAAGTAGAAAACCAGTTTCTTAAAAGCGATCTTTGCATCTTCGTTCGACGCGTTTATTTTTTCGTTACAGAAGAACTCGTACACCAATATCAGCTTAACCCGTCTCCCGATGCAATAATTCTTCCCAAAAAAAAGACCAAGAGGTAAAAAAAAAAAAAAAAAAAAAAAAAAATATAATTAAGAAAAAGAAAAGGATGAAAACGGTGAGATGCAGATAGATGAAAGACTCACCTTGCGGCTGTAATGGCGTCGTCGGTTGCGGCGCAGAGGTCGCTGCGGCTCGCGGATGGCGCGCTTCGCGTCGTCGTCTTTGCGGCTGTAGCAGCAACGATGCACCAAATCGGCGCGCCGATGTAACGAAGGATCGCAACGAGGACGGGACGACGGCTTACCAATGGAGGAGGACGATGGCTCGAGTGGCTGAGCGCTCAGCCGACGGTTAATCCATGCCGGCCGGCCGTTCGGCCGCTGAAACACCCAACGCGTGAAACGGCGATCTCTCGGCTTACAGGCAGCAACGCTGCTCCTCTTTGTCGCGGTAAACGTTGACGCGAACATCAGGCACACTGCACTCTCTCATTATATTGCGCTCTTTCTCGTTTCTTTATGTATATGTGTATATATGTATACATGTATATCGTAAAAGCTTTGCCTACGTAACTCTTATGCGTATGCAATATTGTTAACAATTCCTCGTATCCTCAAGACCACGTGCGTATGCGGAATTTGACGCGAAAAGACGCGCAGTGTGTGCCGTCCTTATGTATAAGCGCGCGAACATGTGTTTGTACGCGCACGTAAGTAGAATCGTTAAGGGGGTCCAAGAAATCGAAAGATCGATCACTTCTTTCGTGGTGTGCGTACTGTACCGGAGCGCGGAGAGTGTGAGAGCCGTAAACTAAGCAAGCGAGCGCGCGCTCGAACAACTGGTGCACGCGCTCGTCGTGGTAGCGGCGACTCGGTAAACGCGCCTCGTCGTCGTTGCTGTGTAGTGGGAGAGAGAGAGAGACAGAGAGAGAGAGAGAGAGAGAGAGAGAGAGAGAGAGAGAGAGAGAGAAGGAGAGAAGGAGAGAAGGAGAGAAGGAGAGGTCGGACAAACGAAACCAGAAATACACACCGCCGTACACTTGGTAGCGCGAGCAGCAACGGCAGCAGCAGTAGTAGCGAGAAGCGCGACTATATACAGCACTGACGTTCTATCGTCGAATTGCTGGCGGTACTCGCGATGTTGGCGTGGTAAGGTCGGTAGGTTGATACCGAGAGACCAACGGGACTTGGCTCGCCGAGCTTGCTGCCGTGTATACAAAGAGTGGAATCGCTTGCTTGAGAAAAAGATGAAATTATAATGAAAGATAGAGAGAGAGAGAGAGAGAGAGAGAGTTGAGAGAACCAACCGTAGGACGAGTCGGCCGGTCGAGTCAGGCCAATCAGATGGCCACCGACTCGCGCGCTCCTTTTTACCTGGCCGACACTCGGACTCTTCTCTGTGAAAAAGCACCTGTGCCGCACCGCCTCGCTCTGCCGATCTTTTCTTTCTAGCGTACTTGCATGTAGGAAAACGATCAGTGACGAGAGCGAAGAATCGTTTTTTTACTTTATTCTATTCTTAAAAGACGTGGTAGAGTAATATTTGGTTGATCGGTATAAAATACTTTGAAAATACATGATAATCGTTAATTTTGTAAAATAAAAATAAGAACTTATAAGTAGAATAATTTAAAGAATTTGTTTGTGTCTTAAATTATATGACTTAATATTATTATTTACAATATTATTTTTTTACAATGGACGTGTGCAATCTAATAGTGCATATAACGATTTAAAATTTAGTATTAAAGAGAAAATTGATTTACAAGGTGTTAATAATGCGCCTTAAAGGATTAACTGCGTTGATTAGCCCTCTAATGATTGTACGAATAAAATAAAAGAATTCGAAAATTTTATATCAATGCGTGCCTTATTCTTTTGTTTTTGTGAAAATTAATGTGATCGTACCGGAGTAAATCTTCATACGTAAAAAAGTTAGTTGTTAGTTTTAAATTGTTGCATAATGCTTATATAAGTTTTTGTAATCACATTTCACGTTTTATAACATTTTTTGTAACATCGATTTCATACTAAATATACTAAAAGGTAGTAAACTTTTTAAAATTAAGCAACTTTCAGTAAATTTATTTATTTTAAATAAAAGTTTATGTAATGATTGTTATTCATAAAATAATATTTTATAATTTTCTAGAATTACATTTTACAGAATTCTTTTACTTTCTTTACTCTACTCGGGTATACGAATTTCAATAATTTTTTTACCAAGAAGCAAAACCATTGTCATACTTTACAAACGATAAATTTATGCCGAAATCGATAAATATTTCCATCGCCGTAATTGTTTGCAATATCAGTTCTTTAAATGAGAATTTTAGAGTTTAACGACAACATTTGTCTCGTTAAAATTCAATAATCTATTATCCCTCGGTGGATAAACGATAGTTTCTTTCACGGATTTCGCTACCATTGCCATCATCGTCGTCATTATAATCTCGATTATCCGCAAAAGAAAGTCCGCAAAGCAAGACCAGCGAACAAAGAAAAAAAGTAAAGCGTGTAGCTAGAGGAAAATGAAAAAGAAAAAATTTAGCGTTTTTACGAAACGGTGAGGTTAGCGAGAAAGGCAGACCGGGATTGAGTCACTACGTCGGAGACTTTTATTTCAATAGCCATTGCTTTGAAGACGACCGCAAAAGCTGTATATATACGTATACGTATACAGAGTGCCTTCCATTCTCTTGGCCGCGAAAGACAAAGCCACAGCTATATAACCACTTCGGGGATAGCTCGGCATCGATCGAACGCTCTCTCTTTTCTCAGGCTCGAGAAAGGGAGGTGAGATGGAAAAGGCGTACCTCTTGGAAACGTTTAGCTCGTGCACTTCTTTATATTGCACCGGGGGTTCCGCGGCGCATCCGTGTACTGCATCTATAGTTTATACAAATACAACAACAGTATTCGCGCGGGACAACAATGCGCGCAAGACCTTTCATTTCTGACCCTCGAAGCCGCGCGAAAACGTTAGCGAGAGAGAGAGAGAGAGAGAGAGAGAAAGAGAGAGAGAGAGAGAGAAAAAGGGGTACCGAGGATATACCGCATCGCACTCGTGAGAGATATCGCGTCTTTGCGCAAAATGCCGTCGGCAAAGGCAACGCGCGGATCGGCTTCGGATCCGTGAGACAAACGTTCTCGGTGATTATTCGCGGAAAAATATTTACATTCGTGGAGATATATATATATATATATTTTACTCAAGAGAGCCCCTGTTTCGCGGGCGAGTTGCGCGACGATCTTTTAAACTCAGCGGCTGTGATCGACGAGATAAACAGCTATAAATATTCGCGTTTGGCTCGCGATCTTTTTTTATTATTTCGCGAATCGAAGTGTGATTTCGATAAGATAAATTTTATACCGTAAGAGTCTGTAGTGATATTTTAATCAAAATTAAAGTAATTATTATTTTTTTTATGAAATTGATGTCAATTTAAATAAATTTTATAGAACTACTGTCGTGTTTACCCTCCAAAAATATCGCGATAAATTCTTACAGTAATAAAGCGTCACGTCATCACGAGGATTACTAATCAAATACATTTAATATCTCCGCGTTATTACCGACGGCTTTAACATTTCATTATATCGTGCAACAATAACACCACCGCCACCGTGCTCTCATGCATTACCCACTCTTCCTCGTTATCCTACCCAACGAAGCTCATTTTCGTTTTCTCCGCCACACAGTTGTTCGCGCCGCCCTCCTATCACGAAAATCGGCTTACAAACTTTTCACGCCGAGCTCCTTCGTTATACACTCCGAGGAAATACATTCGGCAGGTCTTCTCCTCGTCACTTTTCCCATCATCCCTCGATTTCGAGCTTGCGCGCGCGCACACGCATGCACACGCACGCGCACACACACACACCGGACGCTTCGCGCACGGGTTTGATTTACGAGCGCGCGTAAATATTATAATGCCTCTTCCAAACCATAATGGAGGTTGGAGCTTCTGGGCCCCGTGGATAAGACACACCGGAAGAAATCGCAGCACTGAGGCCTAGCATCGCTCGGAGATCGTGCAAACGCGATGGCGTCTTATACGATGCTCCGGAATCCATTAATCTATCTGACTCACGTCGCGGTGTAAGGATGAGCATGACGCTAACTCACCCTATATACACAGTCTCTCCGCGGATGTGCCGGATGGATAGAGTGGCACGTCGATGAAACTCATTCCGAGGAGCGCTGGTGCGCGAGATATTTCGTTAGGGTGGTACCATCGCGGATTATTGAACGAAGTGGATGCCGAGCCGTTAAATCTTGAGTAATGCCAAAGATTATCGTTTTTTACGAGTTATAGTTGCATTAGATGAGATATATGTATATATATTTTTGGATTTTTGTTTTTATAACATTATTATTTGTACACAGACATTAGAAAGTTTTATTAATTATTTTATACAATTTTACGTGTGATGAACAATACCACGTTGTGTAAATTTAATAACGGAATTGATTATTTTTATGAAAAAAATCTATTTTATGCGTTATTTTTCCATAGTTATAAATTAACGTGAAGCATTATTAGTAATGTCGTAAAATTTTGTTGCACTTTTTCTATCTAATAATTATTTTCTATAACCAATAATTTTAATTTATTCTAACTTATAAAACATCAACATTAGGGTGTCATTAGGATTGATATAAAATTTTTTAGAAAATTATAAAATTTAATATTTGATTTTTAAACAAATTTTACTAAAAATGCTTTTTTTTTTTTTTTTTGTTAGTTCAATTAAAAAGATTAAATACATATATATGAATCGATTCAAACCAACTAACGATGGCATGATTTAAGAAGAAAAAGCAAATAAAAAAGCCTTTTGTTTTTCCAAAGACATAACTGTCGAATAGAAGAAAAAATACCCAATCGCGGAAACTTTACTTCCTCCTTAAACGATCTATAGAAAAGGTGCAGACCTTTTTTCCAACATTGTTCCCGGAGCTACCCCTTCGATGTACTTTTGCAATTACGTAGGACTCTGCGCAAGCGCAAAAACGGTGGATGGTATCAACTCCTTTTTTTCCTCTCGTTTCTTTCTCTCTCTCTCTCTCTCCTTTCTTTCTTAGATGAAACGCTACTCGAAATAGGAAATTCTTACCGTGGAAAACCATTACTGAAATTGCTCAGCTATATACTGCACGGGGAAATGTAAAAAGCAACTATAAATTATCGATAATTCACATTACCGGGATTTCTGTCTAAAAAGAAAGAAAAAAAAAAAAAAAGAAACTGTAATCCATAATTTTCATTATTTAACCATATTATAAGTATGCATTAGCTAATGGCGTGCACTGAAAACATATACTTATAATATTAATGGTACGTTCGTGAAATAAAAAAGTGTTTCTTGTTGCGTATAAATATTGTAAAAGTGATTTATGGATTATTTTTCAAATTTATCATTTATGTGCAATTTTTATTCTTATACTTAAAGAAATATCGTTTAAAATGTAAAAATACTGTTGATTCTGTTTGAAAATAAAAATGGATTACGGTTTAAACAATATTGTTATAAAATTATAGAATATTTTTTAAGAAACATTCAGCAAACATTTTAATTTTTAATCGTTTAAAAGGTAAAAAAATTTTACACAATATAGATTAAGACAATGAAGGTCCAAACACTTTATTCACTATACTTATACCAAAATGTAAATGAAACAACATTTATTTTTAAGAAAATGTTAAAATAATTTTATACGATGTTTCGGTCAAATTTTCCACTTGAGTAGCCCGCAGCGCAACGAGGCCCTTTGAATTATGGACATTTTAAAAGCATTCTAGAATTTATTGAGCTGTCTGGCATCGTCGCTTAGTTGAAAAGATACAATCGAGTAAAGTTGTATCAAAGTTCTTTATCGCCTTTTCCGCGCGGCAGCTTGAATTAGCATTTTAAGAATTATGCTCAATTAAAATGTTAAACAATCGAATACAGCTGAAGTCTAAGTGTACCTACGACTATTCGCGAGCGAAATTTCGAAAGGCCGGTGTGTCGTATTCGAGGAGAAGGATGTCGAATACGAATCTTTCTCGAGCTCTTATGTATCGTTCATTCCGTCGATTGGCTCGAATTGAAATCTTAGGTACAGCCCTCAGGGCGACATCGATATCTTAATTGGTCTCTCTTTTCTTCGATTTCTATTTTTTTTTTTTTTTTTTTTCTTTCTTTTTCATATGGCGCGTCCATTTTTTGCTTCAATAATAACAATAATAACATAGCTCGGGAGAGCGACTTCAATAGGTAAAACCTTTAGCGCGCCCGTCATCTTCATTACTTCGGACGTTGGTTAAAGCAATTTGTGCGCGGTACGAAAATTTATGTCTTTTGTATAAGCGCGCATATACACATATACATATAGATATAAAAGCACGTATAAATTTTTCCCATTCTTTATTTCGATCGCCTTGAAGAAATTTATTTTTTTATCCTCGATTTTTGTATACCGACACGCGATTTAACGGTTTCAACGACCGACCGTATACATAAAAAAGTAAATTATAAAGGTTGAAAATTTATACGATAAAGTCATAAATCATCGAACGGCACTTTCTCTCGTATTTAAATATTAATCATTTATTTTTTATTTATTGCCTGAACTTTATTAATGACTACTTGATTCATTTTACCTTGATTATAATAACAAAATTTATGTACCTTTAAAAGAAACTTTGTATAAAAATAATATTGTCGTAAAAGTTTTTTTTTTTTTTTTTTTTTTTTTTTTTTTAACCTACGCTTTAAATTTAGATATTTACAGTAATTTTTAAAATTTATTTATAGTTATAATTAATTTCTTGAAATTTAGATTAACATCATCGTACGCTAGTAAATTACGGTATAAATTTATCGTTACACATATCGATTTTTTAAAATCCGCGATCCGTTACGCTAGTTTTCTAAATTTAAACGTAAATAAATAAGGAGGAAGCAAACAATTAATTGCAAAAAATTTTCCAACGAAAATTTTTCAGAGATCCGAGCTCCAATGGAAATCGACGATTAAATCGTGTACACGCGCGCAGAAATACGTGGCACGTACTTACAGAATCAAAGCGCGTCTACAATGTATTTTATGTTTATTATTTTATAGGGGAGTAATCTATAGGCAGTTAAGCGCAAATGGACAGCCACCGCGGATAAATGACGACGTCCGGTAGGTTCGTAAAACCATAACTTATCGTTGATCATCGTTCGTCAGTCGGCCTTTTCAGATACAAAGTTTGAAACTGCACGGCAATAAATTCATCGCCTTGGGAAGGAAAGCATAAAACGACAACAATAGATGTCTATATATCTGTAGTGTCGAAACAAAGTATTTTTTTTTTTTTTTTTGTTATGCATAAGCTCCCGTATTCATATAAGCGCGAGAGAATTTTGCAGAGCGCCGAAAGTGTTAAATTAACCTTTTCACGACAAATTGACTATTAATTTTGTCACCTATTTTATCGATTCGTTAACTAACATGACTTTTTATGACAATAAATGTGTAATATAAACAGTTGTTAAATGTTTGCGGAATAAAAATTACTTTGCATAAACTTACGATTATCACGTGGATTTATAGTGTAAACTGTCTATGTAAGAAAATTCCATCGGCACTTAAAATTTTTTTACATTTTAAATTTTATTATTTAATCAACAGGGTGTATAACTATAATATTGTAATATCGGCAATAAAATATAAACTCACGTAACGATATTAGCCTTTTTTTTTTCCAGTGAATCGATCAAATTGTCGATAAAAAGAAATGAAAACAAATTGTTAAAATAAACATATACTATATTTACTATATACAAACAGTCGCGATAGAAACTCGAATCTAATAAAATAATTAATTTACCGTAAAATTATAACGATAAATTCTACGCGAGCCGATACGAAGCCGTTTATGCACACTCACACACACACACACATACACAGAGACAGCCGAGTCTATACGCCAAAGAAACTTGCGGCATCAATCACCACCAAGTGGTACACAAGGCTTATAAAGTTAAAGAAATGACATAAAATTATAACGCGCGCATTTAACTTTATGATAAGTTGAATACAACATTATTTCTTTAAGTATCAGTTAATATCGCGATATTATTCATTAAGAGTTTGCCGCGCTACTCAGATAATAGCTCTATAAAAGCCCGGCGTGGCGCTCGATATATAGGGAAACGGCAAGAGTCGGAAAAAAAAAAAACACAAGTAGGTACGTACATACTTGTGTTATTTTAATGCGAAAAGTTTGATACGCGATCGTTGAAAGCGGCGCGAGATATCTAAGCGTTTATATGCATATATAGACAATCGGAATCGTTAGATTTTCACGAATCCGCGTGTAAGCACGCGCGCTATCTTGTTTACAATTTCGCGTCGATTTGATCTTGAAACAGTCGATGTAAAAAAAGAAAAAGCAGGCAACGTAAGGTCGTTGCATTCGCACTTGGTCTCTCTCTCTCTCTCTCTCTCTCTCTTTTTCTCTCGACCGATGGATGGATGGATGTGGTGAGGCCACGGCCTCGTTGAGTGCGGGGGAGAACGTAAGAGCTCATAAATGCGAATTTAAGAGGCGTAATAAAAACACATTGAAATCGAGAGTGAATGAACGAGCGCGTGTCGTTCTGAAGATTTTCTCACTTTCTTATGTAATCTTAGATACGCGCGTGTGTGTATGTGCGTACGTCATAGTTGTGCTTTTTTGGCTCCTTCAGTCTTTATCTCGATTACTCGGTCGTTTATTATCGCTACGTAATCGCTATTTTGACGATATACATATACACCTTATTATTAACTCGATTATTTAATGAGCGTGATTATTCAAAGTCATTATCGTGGACCGAGAGTTCAATTAAAATTGTTACGTTAAAAGGATAGAAAAAACGTGGTAGGTTTTTATTTATTTATTTTTTTTTCTTATATTAAAAATTAATTATAACTTCACGAAAAATGTATAATTTTAAATATTTATTAAAACAAATTTAAATCAATGAATCAAAATGAATTCAGAGTAATATTCGTTGACAAAGCAATCATTACCCAAGTTAAAAGAAAAATGTCAAAAAAATTTATTTAACTCGAATAATTCCAGAAATTAGTATTTGCATAAATTATATGAAAAACAAGAAAACAAAACTAACAATCAAAAGTTAATGGTTCATATTATTGAAGCATTTTTTTTATGCGCCCTTGCGGGTCAATTTCTCGTTACACAAGTACACCTTATATCTCGTAAATTTTATCGCGCATTTAAATAAACGTCTTGGCCTATAAAAATAAAACGTTAATATGACACGAGAGAAGAGAGAGAGAGAGAGAGAGAGAGAAGAAGAATCATGGCGCTTGGCAATGCCGCATCTCCAAAGCCACCGCGTGACCCCCATAGGAAAGCCCATAAACGGCCGATCTTCGCTTTCCCTTTTTGAGCTTCAACTCGAATGCAAAAAAGTAACCCTTGTATACGACTGTTTACACTCGTCGTTGAACGATGTTTCGCCTTGAATTCGTCACGTTATAATTTTTTTTTTTTATCTCTCAACCCTCGCTCATAGTCTCTCTATTTCTAATTTTCTTTTCCGTGTCCCCATAAAATGGGGTTCTTGTTTTGCTCGTTTTTGTATGTGTACAAGGTCGAGACCACCCTAAAATCTCGATGCATTGTAAACGCATCTGCTTTGTATTTCTAACGTATATAAAAAAAAAAAAAAGAAATGCATGTATAACGTCGAGACGTTGCATCTATACCGAAGGTCTTCGAAAAATTTAAAGAATGGACTGCATTAGTTATGTATATCGACCAATGTGTCTGCTTTTAATTTTTTTTTTTTTTTTTTTTTTTCTCGTGTTCGTCCTCTCACGAAAAAGAGAGAAAGAGATAAAAGGATAGAAACGGAACGTTGCAAGGGAATAAGGAGGGAACTCGCGCTGTTGTCAAAGATCTTGCGAGCGTGAGTATAAGACTGGAACGCGACGTTGGAAAAGTGCAAATTCCAAGGAAGCCTGCCGGCAACACTGCCTTCCTCGACGAGCGGCGCGCCATACGGAGACGCAGTATCGACCGCTTAACTCGGAGGGCAAATGGCCTCGACCACTGAGGAGTTCCTTGCTCCTTTTTCCCTCGGTGGCAATCACGCCGCGATCTCGCTTCGAGCCTCTCTTTCCCTCTCCCCCCCCCTCTTTCTCTCTCTTTCTCTCTCTTGTTCTCCCTTTCTCTGGATTCCCAAGGAATCTTTCGAAAAATATTACTCGACCGTGTGTACGTGGTATAAACTGTATTCGCCCTCTTGAAACTCTTGTTATTTTATATAAATTCTTTTTTTTTTTTATCTTTTGTGTTTTGTTTTTCTTTCTGATCTAAAAAAAGGTAATGGTATGCGTTGTAGGATTTTCATTTTTTGCGAAATAGAAAATGTTTTTCTTTATTATAAATATAAATTATAAACTATTTAGTAATGATATAATCATCTGATTAGATTGATATTTATCTTTCAATTATTCATTTGAAATGAATAAAAGTTTGAATTCATGAGTTTGAAGATTAGAAATTTCAATTCATTTCGTTGTCTATACGCAGACAGCATATCAAGACGGTTAAAGCTCGAGAACGTCGGCATATATACCTCGCGCTTTAACCTCCGCACGAAAGCGCATAAGCGCGAAGATCTAAAACCTTTGGGCATAAGAGAGAACGGAATAGCAAATGAAATAGACAGAGAGCTTTTTTGCGAGCGACGATAAATTGCGCTGTCAGTACGTTTGTTCGACGCGTGCGCGCAAGGTCTCTCGGCAGCGGGCATCGCACGAGCCACCGGCAGAAAGATACCTTTCAAGTTCTCGATTTTTAAAAGAAGACTGCATACAACGCGCGCCTCGCTGCATAATATATAATGTATAAGGCGCGTATAGCTCGCTAACCGTTCCGCGGCCAATGGGACATACTTGTCGTCCATTTTGCGCGAGGAGCTAACGCTGAGCGAGAGGGAAACTAACTTCAAGTGTGTCGAGTCTTTCTCCTTCTTTCTTTGTCTCTCTCTCTCTCTCTCTCTCACACACACACGCTCTATCTTTCTTTCTCCTTTGTGCATCCCTCGACTTATAATGCGGTAAAGAAACGCTGGGCAAAATTGAAAATTATATATTCTATTTGAGTGCGCTGGCGAGGCCGTCGAAAAGAGCGTATAAGGTATGAAATATTATTTTCGACTGCTCGAAGGAAAGATGTTTTTTTTTTTACTTTAACGTTTAAGTATTTTTTATTTGTGGAATTAGCTTGGAAAGAAAAAAAAAATATTATCATGCGTCGCAGGTTATGAAGAAATGCTGTTAAAAAAAAAAAGGAGACTTAGTATTTCCGTTTTAATAAGCGCGATGGAAATTTTTATTCAGAATCTTATTTTTCGAGCGTAATTAGCATTTGATTTAAACTCGTGTAAAAATCACTAATTCAAAAAATCAAATTGAATGAATAAAATAGAAATATATTATTTGAAAAATGCTACATTATATTCTTCTAAATACTTTTGTTTAGAGATATTAGGAAATACTTTTATTTGTGAACCAACAATAATTTTAATTCCACGTAATCCTAAGTAATATCAAATACCTTGCTTGATGAGTTCACCAAGAATGTCACATATATTTTCTTGAATAATTTCAAAAATATTTCATTATAACGGAGAAAATAAGTAACGCGAAATATTTCCGCAATTTAGGCGGTAATCTGAATTAAACTGTATGGTTCGATTAAAAAACTTCCAATTGAAAAATTTAAAAAAATACAATGTAAGCAATTATTTATCGTCACATTATATAAGCCTAAAAAATAAATCGAATAATCTATTAAAAAAAAAAAAAAAAAAAAAAAAATCCGTTCATTTAACGCGAGTTAAAGTTATCAGCTCCTCGAGCATGACGTGCATTAAGTGACGGAACGTTACTTTGTGACCGATGACGTGACTACCTGCGCGAAATTTTACACCCGCTCACGCGCGATGTGCGCACTTTCGCGGTGTACCGGTGTACCGGTGCGGCCGTGTACTCACACGTGCGGACACCTACGTACATGCACACGTGTGTACGATTGTATAAGGGAAGGGAATAGGTGTGTCTACGTATGTAAGCAACGGCGCTATATACGAGGAGTTTATGGTCTCTCAACGTTATATCGTCTGTATAACGCTGACAATTCGTTCCTAATGCTCTCACCATTAGTTTCGATTGGTTGTCAAGTATATAAGATGCATCCAAAATAAATGTCAACGAGCCCACGAATGTACACGAACTTTGCTTTTTCATTTTTTCGGATGTTTCGTAATTTTCGTCCTTTATTTCCTTTTTTTTGTCTATCTTTTTCTCCTTTGATTGACATTTTTTATCGGCACAAGCTTCGAATGCTCAAGTACAATCGACGTAACGCCAGGAAAAAAATCTAAAGAAGTCTCAAGGAGTATGAAATGGCAAGAAAGTAAAATATGATAAACGAGTGAATAAATTTAAAGTCAATAACTTCTTTGTAATCACTTATTAAAGACGTTTTATCATGTTGCGAATACACGTTACAAGATTTTAATAGATAAGAGCCGTTATACCTGATATTATTTATGAAAAATTACCGCTTACAATTTATGAGTTATATTCTTTTTATGAGTTATATTCTATCCTTTAAGATCAAATTATTTTCCGTAAATAAAAATCTATTGTATTGAAAACTAACGATCGTAAAATAATACGTTGTTGTTTTCCATTTTATTTTAAAACTATAATTGTTAATAAGTTATGTAAGGATAATAATTTCCACTTTGGTTCGCGGAACATTACTGTAAAATTTAATCGACGCGATGTATTCATTTGTAAATTGTTATGACAAAATTTTTATATCTACAATAGCTTTGCATTATATTGAATAGGTAATAAATTCATCAACAATGTTTTGAAATCCATAAGTAGCACATTTTCTTCCGTAAATACACTAAAGGTGCATAATTTGTAAGTTATATATATACAACAAATTACTAGTTTGTTATGAGACCCGATTGCCCAGCTGCTGTGCTATTTGCCATGAACACGCTAGAACATTGTTTTATTAGTTTGCCTTTGCTTTTAAGACGGCTACCTGAATTGAAGCTTTGAGTTTTACGTAAATTTATAAACAAATAAAGAGTAACGTTTGATGTTCGCTTATGTCTCAAGCTAATCTACTATTTATTACTTCAGATGATTCAATGATTAAGTGCTTAAGAGTAAGTTTTTTTTTTTTTTCAAAAGGCCAGTTGGCCCTTTTTGTTTAGCCACGTGAATATATCTATACAAACATTTTTGCTGTACGGTACTCAAAGTCATATTAAAAAAAGTACAACCCAAGACATATCGGTGAGTATCAAAATAGTATTCTTGCGAAAAAGTTCAAGAAGTAACAAAAAAAGCCGACTGGACAGAAACACGGACATTTTAACTGCTGTGTTTTATTTTTTCTTTTTCCAGAAAGTTCGAGGAGGCCAGTAGCGAAGGAAGAAAAAAATATAAAAAGAAAAATAAAAGAAGAATGAGCTTTGGCTCCCTCGTGTGAGCGAGCAATCTTTTTCCGGCTATCGTTCTTCGCGGCTGCACACTCGCGCGGGAAAAGCGCTGGAGAAAGAGAAAGAGAAAGAGAGAGAGAGAGAGAGAGAGAAAGAAAAAAGACGAGGAGAAGAGGTAGAGGACGGCGAATATGACGACGCGTTGCTTCTCTGCGGCATTGCGCTAAAGGAAGCCCCGGCGCGTATCCGCGCTCGCGCGCCTGCAGTTATACCCAAGCTAATGCGCTAGCGGCGGCAGTGCGTCGCGCTATATAGCGTCTGCACACGGACGGCCCGGATCTCGAGTAAAAGAGTGCACTTAGCCGCAAGCGAGTGAGCAAACCCCGACCAGCAGAAGAAAGAAAGAGAGAGAGAGAGAAAGAGTGAGAGAGAGAGAGAGAGAAACCAGGCATCTAATGGATGCGAATATATCGCCGCAATAAATTTCGCAAAAAGCGCCAAGGGAGACTTCGCGCTCTCTTGCATCTCTTGTTTTCTGTCTCTCTCTCTCTTTCTCTCTTTTACTCTCTTCTTCTCACTCGCTTCGTCTGTCTCTCTATGTGTGCGTCTCTCTCTCTCTCTCAGCCGTCGGGCTTATTTCTTGCGCTCGACTACTCTCTCGGCACAAGAAAGCAAAGAAAGAGCGAGAAAGACGTAAATCCAAAGGGTAAGAGAGAGAGAAAAGCCAAGAAAAGACTCGATCCGTAGTCTTCGCGATCTAAGTCGTCCGCGCCAGCGCCGTCTTCGTCGCCGCCGTCGCCTCGCCGTCGTCGTTCTCTAGGCGTCACGCATCCGACGCTAGGTGAGCTTCCGTAACCACGGCGGCCATCTTTCCTCGGCGCCGACCAATCGCCGTCCTCGTAGAAAACTACCCTCGAGCGCCGGGGCCCCACCCTTACCTACGCCAACGGCAACGTCAAGGGACCGCCAGCGCCGCAAGAGTTTCTACCCCTCCCCTTTTCCTCTTTCTCCTTTCGAGATGGATCAATAAGCGCGCCGCTCGACTCGGCTTTTAGCCCCCTTTTCGCTTAGGGC
The DNA here is from genome assembly GCA_949987625.1 of Chalcis sispes. NCBI lineage: Eukaryota > Metazoa > Arthropoda > Insecta > Hymenoptera > Chalcididae > Chalcis > Chalcis sispes. The sequence goes on from OX465097.1 coordinate 12,836,553, forward strand.
GAATGCGTACATAGTCACTGCCTTTCCCCTTCTCCCACCACTTACTGGCTTCCTTCTTCGGCTTGCTCCTTTTTCCTACCCCACCGGACGGACGCACGCGCGCGCGCGCGCAAGACAAGCTGGGTATGGAGAAAGAGAGAGAGAGGGAGAGAGAGAGAGTAAGAGTAAGAAAGAGAGACGTGCTTGAGCTTGCCTGCCGGAAATTCGATTTTCAGAGCCAAGTATATGTACGCGTATAAGTGCGCTCGCTCTTGTATGTATGCATAAAGCGAAGAGTGAAGCGAAATGTTATTATTCATCGACTGGACGCTGAGAGCGGAAGAGAAAGAGCTTGTCGACGCGCCGGTGAACATGTACACACATATACATGTATACGTATGTATTTGAGTTAAACGCGTGCGAGCGCGCTCGCGTCGCCTTCTACACGGCCACTCTTCGACACTTCCTTTCGCCGAATGAGTTTCGATTCTAGAGCGATCGAAGCGCGCATACGATTCAACAAGGCTATAGCTCGCCGTACCACCGCGAGTTCTCGAATGCGAATATGTGGAAAAGACGCGCGGGCGCGCGCGCTTGAATTTCAATGAACGTCTATTGAAATTTCCATGAGGATTCAAGTCCGTTTGACTCTTGACTGAGATTTAGTCGTCGGTGTGTTGCTAGTGCGCTTGAATTTTATGATTGCTCTCTCGGTTCATACGAAATATATGTATTATACACACGCGTTTCTCGGAAATGCGTTTTCATTTGCCATTTGATAAACCTTGCTATTTACTTTTATATCGATACATTGTTTCTAATGAAAAAAAAAAAAAGGAGACAAGAATTATTAAATTTATTATTAAAAAAATTAATTCTATTGATAACATTTTCAAAATTATTGAAATTTTAATTTTCAATTTTCTCGCTCGGTCTTCTTAAAACTTCACCCCTAAAATTTATAATAATTTTCGACGCAATAAACGTTAAAAAGTTTCGTTAAGACGCACTCGACCTCGAAGCGTGAATAATTAAGACAGGCACTCATAGTCCGCATGAAACATTAAACACATTCATCCCGCAAAAGATGAGCATAGAAGGGCAGCCGGGCTCGTAGTCGTTCTTCGCATTCGTGTGTTCGCGTTTATGCGTATATGCCATATCGAGAAGTAGCCTACCATTTTCTTTATAACTATTGAATTAAACATGACAACTTCGGAACTTACACAGTTCCGTTGCGTGAGACAAAGTACAAATAGAAAAAAAAAAAAAAAAAAAGACGACGATCTTTGATATTTCTTTGAAAAATATACCCTTTGCTACGCTGTATATATAATTTAACATATATCATACACTCGTATTCGTATAAATATCCCTTCATGTATACTTTCGTTCTCTCTCTCTCTCTCTCTCTCTTTCTCTCTCTCCCGATATGTGCGTGCGTACCCACTCGCTCGTGCATTATACACGCATCGCGCTTGCATCGCTAAAGGGCAAAGCGTGGAGAAAGAGAAAAAGAGAAAGAGGGAAAGCGCAAATGCTCGGTGCGCGCGTGCGTGTGTGTGTGTGTGTATGTGCAGTAAAGATAGAGTAGCGGCGAGTTTGCGAAGGAAAAAAAATGACAGTGAAAAAAATGAGAGGAAAGAGAAAGAGACGACGGGAAGCACTTGGAAAAAAGAAGGGAGGAAAAAAAGAGAGAAAAGAGGAAGACTAACGAGTGCCGCTCGATGCAGCAACGTGTGTATAGGGAACTGCTCTTTGATTATCCGTTGCTTCGTATAATAACAAGTTCATAAAGATGTTGATGCGCATGCGTGATCTGCAAACTTGGCAAAGAAAGGTTTTTTTTTCAACTCTCCGCCTCTTTCTCTTTCTTTCTCTGTCGAGAGGATTAACTCACGTAAATTTAAATAATATTTTCATTTACATACTTATAGACCCACACGACCACTGATCGAGGAAACATCGCTTGTACAAACTAAGCGCGCGCGTCTTTCTTCTCTAACTAAAATTTTGCGATTTATTTTCATTTAGAGATACATGTAATCTAAGACATTCACCGTTTCCATTATTCGCATATTGGATTCCATTGTATCGAAGGGACGAATACGCGCCGTTGACGCTTGAGACAGCCGAAAGATATATACGAAGTCGTAGTTACAAGCATAGAGAAAAGAGAGGAAAGAGTAGAGGAAGAAAAGACGTCTTACTTGAAACAATGTTACTTATTTCTCCAGGCGCGTCCCTTTTTCTTTTTCCTCCGAATGCCCTCTTCCCCCCTCTCCTAGCACTGTCGCTTTATACGTACATTCGCCTTCGCCCGAAGTTGCCTCTTTTTCCTTCATCTCGCGTACCTCTTTCTCTCTCTCTCTCATTCTACCTTTCGCTCCTCTTTTTATCCCTCTTTTTGCCTTTTTTTTGCGTCCTTCTTCCGAACGCGCGAGTTTGCTCTGCAGCGCAGACCGACCGTAAATTCTCATTCCGAATCCCCGAGACTCGTATAAAATCTTCTTCGTGCCAAGTTCGTACTCTTTCCCGCTAGCAGCCGTCTTTCTCTATCTCTTTTTCTCTCTGTTCACTCTTTGTCCTTCTTCTGTCTTTCTCTGTTATTCGCCTCCTTCTCAGACTTCTATTCGATTCCCTCCTCTTCGCACTCGCGCGCTGCTTCGACGGAGGTATAGAGCCAGTCGGCGACTTGGCCTCTCTTTCTCTGTCTCGCTGTCTTTCTCTCTCAGTTTCTCAGTCTTTCTCAATGTTCGCTCAACTTCCACTGCCTTCATCTAACCCATTCCTTTTGATATATATCACCCTCGATGTACGGGCCTCTGTCTTTGTCTTGCCAGGGCTTCTCGCGCCCACTCACGTCCTCATGCGCGCACTCGAGAAATCCGTTCTCGGCTGAATACGAAATATGGCGCCGAAGGCGAAAGAACCGAGCCGTCTTTTATGTTTTTTCAAAAAAAAAAAATATATACCATTTTTCCTATGATAGAAAAAAATACAAAAAAATTGGCTTTTATCGAGACATTTTTTTTTTTTGGAATGTACTCTATGAAAAATTGACCATCGGTGAATTTTTCACAGTAATTTATTTTTCCTAAAAAATTTGCGGAGTGCATAATGTTCCTGTCGTAATAGAATATGTCCAATGAAAATATACTTATGGATAAAGTTTTAAGTGCAATCAAATATTAAGACTCTAACTAGATAATTTTCTAATAATTTAACATTATAGTAATATTGTTATTTAAATTTTTAAAATGTTTATATTTATTTTTAAAATGTTCAAGATTATATTTTATTATGATTTGACAAAAATACTAATATGAGAATTAATAATACTAAATTTAACGGCGCATTTAATATTCTACCTTTGGTAAGTAATTGCCATCTAATCATTAAGTAGATAAGTAAGTATTCGATCAGCCGATCTATATTTTATTAATAAAAAATATCATGAATCTATGTTTCATGTAATTTTACAAAAAATAATAATAAAACTATTTTCTTGTCGAATGTATTTCAACTTAAAAACCAACTTCAAACGTTATTATAAAATGTAGAAGCATTAATTCTTTAATTCACAAGTTTCAATTGAAATTCTACAAAATGTTTACAAGTATTCGCATAATATTAAAAATTGTTCTTCGCAAAACGCAAATACTTTTTCGAACGGCCATTTTCTATAATAACAGGTTAGGCATATTGCGAGCCACCCGGAAGCGAGGTAGAATGCATCCATTTTCGTGCAGCGCGACGCAACGGCGCTTCGGTTATGCGTTGCGTGAGCTCGAAACACCTAATTACTCACGATCATTCATCACGTGCATTGTCATGAGACAGCGTTAGGTAGGTAATTTTTTTCCCCCCGCCGCTCTTTTTTTTTTTTTTTTTTTTTTCTTCTCTTTCTTCTCTTCACACCAATTGGCGTGCACTATACAGACGGAATTATGAATCTCAAGGATTTAACAGAAAAACCAGCGTGAAGAATAAGAAAAAGAATGAGTAAATGAGAAAGAGAGAGAGAGAGAAAGAGAGAGAGAAGCGAGCACTACGTCCTTGAAAAGACGGACACTTCTGAAATAGACGCGGCGAGGAAGAGACGAACGAGGCCTTCGAAAGATTCTTTCTCGTATATACGTATATGTACGACTATATATGTGCATGCGTATGTACAACGAAAAATCTCGCAGGTATATATACGTACGTAAGAATATGCATCTATGTACGCGAATGAATATAACGAAGGTGCGCGCGGAGAAACAGAGTCGGACTCGTCGTCGCAAAAAGTTTCGCGCGGTGTACCTTATGTCACGATTTCGCAGGGCAATAAATCAACGAGCGAGGCTCTCCGGCGCTCGCGCGACACGTGAGTCGTAATATTTAAGTTAATGGCATGGTACAATAAAGTTTAATGGCTTTACGATAGCCGTTCGCGAGAGAAAGAGAGAAAGAGAGAGAGAGAAAGAGACAAGATAAAAAGAACGAGTGAGATACATGCCAGCCCCGGAAAAGAGAGAGAGAGCTCATCATTTTCTCTTCATCTCTCTTTCTCTCTCTTTATAATTCGACGCTGCACTTGCAGCAATTCGGAGGACGAGTAGCGCACACTCGAACTTTTGAAAATATGCGCGCGCGTGAGCGGACAAGTTTTACTTTTGAATCCCCCCTTTTTTTTTTCGACACGAGAGCTTGGCTTTTTGTCGAAGAGAGAAAGAGCGAGATAGGGAGAGTACAAGCGCTTCTTCCTGTATCTTTAAAATCGCGCGGGCTTTACGGCGGCAATAAAAGCGGGAGGAATGATGCCACTTAATTACAGGTAACGAATGCGTCGAAAATATGCCGAAGATTTAAGGATTCGCAATATTTTATTGGACTTTTGTTGCATGCGCCCGCTCTTCTCCGAGTCTTCGCGGCGATTGATCTCCCATGAAATTGCTTAATTAGAGGAACGTTCGAGAGCTTTTTTCTTTATACGCGAAAGATACATCGATGCTTTTAATGTGTTTCTGATTTATTGCCAAAGCGACGGGTTTTCCTGCACATTTTTGTATATTTTTGCATATTTTGTGAAATGTATTGAAAAAAAAAAAAAAAAAAAACCAGCAAGATAGAAAATAAAAATATAAATAAAACTAAACGATATTAAAAAGCTTTGTCGTAAAGGACAATTTGCAAGTCCATCAATTCTTATTTTATTCGTTTTTAATATTTTTAATGCTTTGAATGATTACCGATAAAGTACGTTTATCAAAAGCTACGTAAATAAACCAATTACGACGTGTTTTATTTTCTACGCACTTATTAAGATAATTAAATTTAATTTTACAAACTTGTTAATTTTTCATGCTCGATAAAAAAAAAAAAAAAAAAAAAAAAAAAAAAACAGCTTTCACAGTTCCTAACGACTTACATACATTTTTTTATTATTCGAGCAATAAATATTATTCATTTACGTACCAAGTATTAAATCTTTATAACCAAATATATAAATTTTATGAATGAAAAACATAATAAAATTATAAAAAAATCATCGAGCACATTTTACAAGATCAATACACTATGATAGATTCATAGTGTTTATAATTAATAGTAAACAGTTGCTGTAACAAATTAAGAATTCATTATTAATGTGCTTTTAATAGTAAATTAATTTTATGCAATTAAAAAAAAAAAAATTTTTTTTTTAATTTATTTAAGAAAGAGCTGATTCATACACTTCGCTTATTCATTAAAAACATGTATGAATAAAAAAAAAAAAAAATAAAAAAAAAACAAATTGTATAAGTACGTTTTATTTACCTTGAAAATTGTTTGAAAATCGTGGCGATCCGTCGGTAAAAATATCTTTGCGCCGCATATGGACTCCTGAAAAAGTATAAATTCATAAATCGATTGTATTTATTGGCCATATGTAAAAAAAAAAAAAAACAAAAAAAAAATATATTCTTAACCGTACACAAAAAACTAATGTAATATACAAAATTACGCACATCTTCGTTAAATAATAATTTTACACACAGACCATAAAGATTGCTTTAATTTATGCAAATATTTTTACTAAATATTACAATTTTTATGATTTAAACGGATATAATGTATGCTAGATTTTTCAAAACTACAATATTATATAAAATAATTTAGAACACATTTTTTTTCTTATTTAATAAAAACAAATAATGAAAGAATATTATGAGTAGTTGAAATTTAACAAAAAAAAAAAAAAAAGAATTTATAAAATTAATAAAATAATAAATATTTCTATGTAAGAGTAAATTGGCTAAATTTTGAAAGTTTTCTTTGGATATTATCAAAAATTATATTCGTGCATCACGCACATTGATAAGCTCCGCCATTTTACTCAACTAATATAATTTAAATATGTTTACAATAAGTTTACTTTGCGTGCTCTTTAAAATGAAAATAATAAACTTTTGTAAATAACATTTTTCAAATACTCCTTTATAATTAAAAAACATTATGATTCAATGTTATTTTCGTTTTAAGAAAATCAAAATTTTAACAATAATTATAATTTGAATTACATTTTTAAACTATAAATAATATTTAATTATTACAGTGTAATTTCTGTTAAAGATTTTTAAGAAGTCAATATTAGTATTAATATCGATAAAACCGGTAAAAAAAAATATTTGTCATTGATTAAGTTGAATAATTGTGTGTATTAAATTCAAAAATTACAAATTTAATTTGTAATAACGTAAAATATGGCACATTGTTTTATGGCATAACAGATTCAATGTATAATTATTTTAATTTAAAAAGAATAAAAATATTTGTTTTTTTTTTTTATCACATAAAAATGTTTTTTTTTTTTTTTTTTTACTCCAAATACGATATAGAAAAAAAAACAATGATTTTTTTATTATTTAATTTTTTTATGAATAGAAAAGTAAATCAGGAGTTAAAATCTATAAAAAAAACTTGAAGCATTAAAAAATCACCTACGCTATGATCAAAATCTTCTTAACAAATAAAACTTAATCATTATACAATCAAGTCCAATAAAAAAAAAAAAAAAAAAAAAAAAAGCAAGGATCAAGCAACTCGAACAATAATACGGTAGTCGAAACAACGTTGGCTCATCGGCAAATGGGATATTCAGCTATTTGCCAAGAGCACGCACGCGCGCGCGCGCGCGCGCAACAAACACACCGCGTTCCATATTCATATTTGGTTAAGTGCGTTTATTAGCGACACAATAGCCGGGACCCGGACGAGAGTAACACCTCGTAAACCGCGGCTGGACAGACAGAGCAACAACGACGCAGAGAGTAGGAGCGTTGGGAGCCTCTTCCTCGCGCGCGCGCGCCCCCGACGTTCGTTCTTCTCGCCGCGAGCAGCACCACCATGTTGTTTCCGTCGTCGATCGAAGCCGCGACGCGAGCCGACGGCCGACGGATAGTCGCTACGCGCGCTTTAGCCGACGTTAGTTTCGATTATTTTCGAGACGTGGCTTTTATCCAGCCCTTTGATCTTTGTGTAAAAGCTGCAGAGAGGAAACTCTCGCTTTGTTCTTTATTATTATTATTTTCTCTTTCGTTCTTTTGAGAAAACGATATTTAGAGTGGTATCGAACGCGTGTGAATCGCGTGCAGGAACTATTGCTTTGAAAAATGTTTACGTAGCTTTTTTTTTTTTTTATGTTTCCCGATGATTTAGCTCGTTGTGATGCGCTGATTCATATTTCTAAATATTCTAAATATATACTTACGCAGAATAAAGCTTATTTCGAAACAAAAAAAAAAAAAAAGAAAAAGATTTTTAACAAGAAAATGGCGAATCGATCATTTACATTATATTTATCGAAGTTTTTATTCAGAATTTTAAGTCAAATTTAAATCGTATAAAGGTTATATAATATAGATAATATTTATGTAACAAATAGTTTAGAAAAAGCTTTTTACAACTTTATAAAGTTATATAACTTCATGTTTCATTTATATTTTATACTTTTAAAAGAATAACATATTTATTATTATTCTATCGATTGTTTTATCAGACTAATATTTACATCACTTTTCATTAATTTTTGATATTCGAAGAAAATAGAAGTTATTCTAATTCGAAAGTTTATAAAAAAATTTATAATAAATCTTGCACTTTATGATTATACAACAAGAACACAATTTAACATTTCTAGAATTCTTTTGAAATGTTACCTAAAATGATAAAAAATTTAACGTTTTAATGCAATTCGTTAACATCCGTCACTAATCGGATGAGATACCATTCCTGCATGTAAAATTACTTTTTATAACTAGTATTTTTTAAATATTTTTCAATCCTTACATAAATTATATTTTTACATTATATTTAACATAATAATTTTTTTGTACATCAAAATCAAGCCTCATAATAAGGCTAAGTAGAGTAAGTGTATTTATGGTCCGACGGAAATATTTTAATTCCAAGACACACATATGAAGTTATCATATATTAAAAAATAATATTTCAACATTATAAATTTAAATATTATATACGAATACCTAGTTTTAGGTAATAATTTTCTTTGGATACTTTTTGTAACTAAAATTATATTCTTTTCTCGCAAATGAATAATAGACAGTGTAGTGTACGTTGGTCACACGTGCGAGGTGAGTGTAAATAATAGATACTTTAATTTAATTCGCGGGAGTATTAAGAGGGAAGAAGAGGAACCCGCAATAAAATTTAGTACCTATGGGCAGCTTATTGGCGTTACAGAGTTAGTACACCGAGGGCATAATATATACGTGCAAGAGAAATGAGAAAGAGAGAAGATCTCGCCCCCGATACTCTAAGCTTTTTGTCAATATTGGTCTCTTAACTACCTCGGAGAGTAAGCTGGATAAAAAGACTCGATGACGATACTCGCTTGCACTGCTTAAGGGCGAACTTTCGAACAATTACGCATCGAAAAAAAAATAAAAAAAATAAAATAAAATCCCGTTATCCAACGAAAAACTGAACTAATTATATTCTTTCGTTCGGCTATTGCGTTTAAAAGTTGAAACGAAGCATTTTATTCTTTCACACTCGCTTGGAAAAATTTTACAATATTTATTAATAATATTTATGAATATTAATAAGATATTATTTACAAGTATAGACTGACTTTCTGATTTATTGAAACAATCATCAATAATAGAATATTAGTTAAAATAAAATTATTGCGTTTTATTAAGATTGCTTAGTTTTTGCTTTTATAAATTTATCGTTACATAATTTTTAAAATTATTATTCACAATATTGTTCTGATCACAAATTTTATTGTTAAATGATTTTTTAAAATGTTTTTATAGTTATATTAATAAATTACATCGTCTTAGCTATTATATAAATAATAAGGAATTAGAAAAAAGGTGGCTTGTGCAATGTTTAAAACAATAACAATAAACAAAATTTACGAATAAATGAATATTTTTATTGGTAAAAATAAAATACACGTCATCGTCCGACGGCAAAACCTTCAAATGTTAAAACACTTTATATGTAACATTTCAATTAATAAAAACTTCAATTGTATAAAAAGAACTGCAATCAACTAGTCCATTGAACTTTGCGCGATTTTAACACTAAAAACGATTAACGATTTGACACCATATCACTAAATTCATTGTACAATCGCGCGAGCAAACAGCATCCGACGGCAAACTCGCGTCCGCCATATCTTCGAGCGGCTAAGCTCTCGCGTCGGTCGGAACACCACCTCCGACGCACTCGCGCTTCTATTCCATCCATCGACAAAATTATTATCAAAATGCAAAATAAAATACGATTTCTAGACGAAAACTTGGAAAAACCGTCAGCACGCTGTGATGTCAAAACCAAGACTGGACTCTCGGACTTGTGAATTTAGGTGCGCGCGACTGGCAATAAAGACAAAAATGAGCCGAAAATAAAGAACGAGAAAAAAAAAAAAAGAAAAAAAGAAAAAAAGAAAAAGAAGAAGAAAAGAGAAATATGAAGAGCGGGCCCCGCACGTTGCGTCACGGCCTTGGTCATCTATTATATTAGCTCGTTTCGGCTAATGCAAGACGGGAGAAAAAAATTGGAGTATTGACGGAAGGGAAACCCTTTGTGGGCGCAATTTTTTCTGTCCTCGACGGGTTTCGATGACCTTCGATGGGTATTAGAAACGATTGGGGATCTGAAATGAGACTAAAGCCTTTTCACCGAATACCGAATGCGCTTTAAAACTTATAACGCGGCGTTTCAAGAACTCAAAACAACAAGTAATGCTATTCTGGACTTGCGCTTTTTCAACTTCCAACGTCGTACGGACTAGCGAATTTTAATTTAAAAGCTTATATTACTGGTATTTATAGTTATACAGTTAAATAAATAAATTTGAACGCTTTATGGTACTGGCGGCGTGGTGTTATGGAGATGCCGTCGGTAATAAAAATATCCACATTGAATTAATAGATTTATTTTTGATTTTATTAAAAATATTCACTTATTCGCATCGCAATCGTAGCGTGTAATGCTCCTCCGTACATATTTATGAAAAAGAAAAGCCCGGTAAAACTGGTTTTTGTTTCAATCTATAACATATATCACAAAAATTATTAGCGCATTATTTTCTCTTATTATTTTAAATGTACGATTCAAGGTTCGTGCATTATTATGTGAAATGTATATAAAAATCGTTATAGTGCAGGTAAACCTTACTTAATGTTACAATAAAAATCTACGAATATTTAAGATTTTGAATTTCAAGATTCGCTGATAAGTTTTACGGGTCTACAATTTTTATATAAAGCAAGATTAATTTAGTTTTTTTTTTTTTTTTTTTTTTTATTTAATGTTTATTTTAAAAAGATTAAAATTGTATACCCTTCTTTCATATTAAAATTTTACTTTTATTATGTATTTAGGTGCATTTATTATTGATTTATTTGAAGGTCCATAAATAATTTTATAAAAAAATTGAATTTATTTATTCTTGGCGATAATTTTTAATTGAATTTATTTTAATTAAATGTTACATATACTTCGTATTTTTTAATAAGTTACATTAAATTAGTCATTAATTTAAAAAAATCTAAAATTAATATAAAAAAAATGTTTAATTTCTTTGCTTCCTTTCTATTTTTAATATTTAAGATACACACATTTATCGTAAATTTAATCTACTTTCCAAAAAAATTGTGTGCAGATCACTTTTTCATCACATTTATATATTCAAACTGTATTTATTAAAAAAAACACAGTATCTTTCGAAGGCGAAGTATAAAGCAAATATGAGGTCATCCCGAAACTCATACATATATATGTTAGACAAATATTGCGCGTTCTCATAAGACATTTAGGATCAAAAAATATATATATATATATATATATATATATATATCTGTACAATTCCAGAATAAATATTTCTTATTTATCTCGAGTAAAGCTCCTTTCGTTAGCTCGAAGCAAACCCATCTTTCTCTTTCACAAGAAAACGCAGCATTTTCGCAATGGCCATCTTAGTAAAAGTAATCGTCCTCGGTTCTCCTTCGTCGTCTTTCAGTGACGTCATAAATCGAAAGACATAACCGACGACGACGCGACATTGCTCGGCGCCCGATGGCCTTCTCCTCCTCCTTCTCCTTCGAATCATTCCGATTCGAGTCTAGAATACAGTCATGCACGCCCACATTACTCACTCCTTTGGTTTGACCCTTCCTCCGTTTCCACCAAATGGATCAAGCCTGTACAGCCCTATACATTCAGTCCTCTCGCCTTCTTGCGAAACTTTTGTACGCGAACGAGAGCCGAGCCGACGAAATCGCTTCGTTTGATCAGCGAAAAAGCGGGAAAGAGTATAGAAAAAAGAGAAAAGGAGGAGAGAGAGAGAGAGAGAGCAAGAACACCGGCTGGATGAGAAAACGTAATTGGAAGCATGCGACGCACGTTCGGACCCTTTTCATTCCGTAATATACGACTCTCCTACGTTGATGGAATATTCGAAAAATTCAAGCTCGGCGAAACGATAAAAAGCAGAAATATGAAAAAGCTACGAGGCGATGAAAGTGGTTCTCTTTTCATG
>OX465097.1:12851071-12861071 GCA_949987625.1 Chalcis sispes
ACAATTATTTTAACAATTTTAATTAATTCTTTTGATGTGTAGGTTTTTAATCAGCATCGAAAGAACTTTATAACCGTTATAAGAATAATTTTAAGCATTTTATAAAACAAGACCGTTCAAAAACTGCAGAAACTCGAACGATGGCATTTTAGATAAGGCATTAGTAGCAGTGCATCGACTCTAAAGACTTTTTTCATTACCGTAGATTTTTCGAGGCATTATCAACAACATTTCAGCCGTTCGAGCTTACGTTATGTACGTTGTTTGTGCTCTCTCTCTCTCTCTCTCTCTCTCTCTCTCTCTCTCGCCAAGAAGACGCTAAAAGTGTAGAGAGAAAAAAGAGGAGGAAAATAAAAGCGAGCAAGACCGATGCGCGAAAGCTAGCTGGAGCGGAAGAAAGAAGCTCGCTCGCTGGCGGGAGAAAATGATAGAGGAAGCCGGTGCTCGGGTGGAAAAGACAGAAAAGTTGGCTCGTCTATCTAAGCAAGCGCAATAGAGCTTTGTGTGCGCGCGCGTGTACAGCATGGGAGGAAGGGGATGAGGAGGAGAAGAAGAAAAAGAAGAAGAAGAAGAAGAAGGAGGAGGAGAAGGAGGTGGAGGAGGAGGAGGAAGGAAGATACGCGCTCGTAAAAACTGCCTGCGCGAAGCGCAGTCCCCAAAGAAAATACGAATTAAAGCGGCTAGTCGGCTATCCTTTTCCTTTTCCATGCAAGCGAGCGAACGAAGAACTTCCGTACTTATATGTATGTAAAAAGAGAGAGAGAGAGAGAGAGAGAGAGAGAGAGAGAGAGAGAAAGAGGATCGGGAAGAGAGTATGAGAAGAATCGAGAGAAAAAATACAGGTACGCGCGCGTAAGAGAACGTTCGGCTGGAAGAATTTTATATGGAGATTGGATCCGATATGGAATGAGAAGAGACCTGGGTCGTTAAGGATATTCCCAAGACTCTGTGTCAGCGTGTCCGCGCTTTTTCCTTCTAGCGAAGTTGAGTGTATGAAAAAAAAAAAAAAAAAAAAAAAATTTATGTTCTCCCCCATTGCTGAATGAAAACGTCTAAAAGACTATTGAATAGATCGTCGATAAATTGGAATTTAAATTAGATTTCTCGTGGATATAAGGAGGCTAAACCATCAGCGGGACTTCTGCGCTTTTGCCAGCGCATAAGACTGATACATATGCAATTTGAGATTAGCTCGTTTAAAGCGCTCGCGCTCACTAACTCCGCGCTTAAGTAAGAATGAAGAACGAAGTCGCGCGGGCATAAAATAAAATAAAGATTTGATTTTATTTAAGTTCGTAAAGCGAGAGTTTTATTAACATAACTTTAACGTTTTACCAATTGCGCAATTCGAGAACGGCTAACTTTGATGTCTTAATACGAAATTATTGCCGGGATCGAACGTTCATCACGGGGGTTTTGTAGCGTAAAAAAAAGGCAAAGGTATATATTTACATGCGTAGATTGTTTGACGTGGATAGTCTGTTACAAAAAAAAAAATATATATATAAAAATAACATATTACGGTTTTGAATTAAATACAGATCAACAAAAAACGATTATAATTCATTTTTAAAGGCATAAATTAGATTTATTTTCATCGTTTGTATTTTTTTAATGGAAATAAATAAATCTAAAGTGTACTAAATATTTCAAAAACTAATTCTTTCAACGATTTATGTATCATCGCTGTGAACTACGTTTCTATGCATATATATTTTATATTTTTTTACTTTGTCAACACACCCAACGAAATCAAGCAGCAAAACGGTTTATTTTACTGCACAAGAGATGTGATATAGCTCTTTTTGTGTTTAATAATTTGGTAAATTTTTGTAATTACGTAAAAAATATACGCAAAATTAATTTTATTCGTTTATAAAAATTGAAATAATTATTACCCTCTAAATTTGAGAAAAAAAAAAGTGATCCCGCGGATCAGATAGAGTAAAAAATTAAAACTTTATTTAATCTGTAAATTCGAATGTTACGAATATTATTAATATTAAATTAACCATTTTATATGGTCAATAAAATTGTTAATTTAATGCAAGATTTTATCCAATTATCAGTGTCAATATAATTAACGAACGTACTCTTTATAATAAATATCTTTCCTTATATTCGGTCCTTTCAAAATTCTAATCAAAATTCAATTCACGCGATGTCGCGTAAAGTTCTCTTTATCAAACTTTAATTTTCATGAATAAATTCATTCATTTGATTATCAAAAGCAAAAAGAAAATAGAAGAAAAAAAATCACGAAAGAAACATGCGCTACGGACGTGCAAACACGCGCATATATCCCTGTGTTTGTATGTATGCGCTTGCATGTGCGTCGCGTTCGCAACAACGCACAAGGTTATTTGTTATCCGGGTGCACGATAAAGCCGGCATAAAATGAGCTGAGAGAGAGAGAGAGAGAGAAAAAATGGCGTGTACAGTACGAGAGCGAGGGTTGATAAATCAAAGCGACGTACACACTCGCTTCCCGGTGCCGCATGTGTCGTAGTCCGTTGCTACACATCGTTCGACATCGGCTCGTCGAGCGAGCAGATAACGGGACACAGGCATACGTATGCTATAACGCTACAGTGTCACAACGACAATTCACCTCGCGTATACATGAGTATACGCCTCGAGTGTATACGAGGTGGGCGCGTGCGAATATATGCGAGAGAGAAAGAGAGATAGGATATGAGAGTGAATATGGAAGGTGTATATACCGTACATAGACCCATGCGTGTATTCGGCAACCCTTTGTATCGGAGTTGGAACTTGTCGTTGTTACATTGGTCCGATAGCAACCTCCCGATGGCGAGTTAGCTATCCGACATAACTCAAATTCTCTCTCTTTATCTCTCTCTCTCTCTCTCGCGCTTCTCTAATTTTCTCTCCCTCCCTCTTTTCTCGTTCCTCCAATTTCCCCTACCCAAATTCAAAAAGAAAAACACAGAAAGAGAGAGAGAGAGAGAGAGAGAGAGAAAGAAAGCGATGGTCCAGGCGGCAATAAAGGGTCGGCTGTATTTAATTTACTGAATAATTGGAATCAAGCCGGCTCATTTGTGTACGCCGACGGCGGCGAGTCGCCGCCGCCTCCCCGCAATTTCCAATTTACCCTTCCGTCTAGCGAATACCGCAATAGCACATAGAGGGAGACTGGAAACATAGACGCACGTATATAGATGCAAATATATGTATGTGTATACACACGTATACAAAGAGAGGGAGCATCGCAAATTCTGCGGAAGCCTGATGAGGAGATTTGTGTCCGCTCATAAAAGCACCTACCTAGCGAAGCGCGCGCTCGCGAGAGCGCATTTACCCTCGCTGGATAGAATCCCCCAGGCTACCGGTCGCCCTCGCCCACTCTCTCTCTCTCTCTCTCATTCACTCACTCTCTCTCTCACTCACTCACTCTCTCTCTCTCTCTCTCTATTTCTCTCTCGTTCTCTATCTGGCTCTCTTCGACAGAGGGGCTGAATAAAGATGGTCAGATAATGGAAGCGAGAGGTACGAGGGTGGGATTACGCGCGCCGACGGTTGGCGAAGGGAGGACCTGGATTAAATGAGTCCGGAGAGTTTCAGTTGGGCTACCCCGATTCCCTTTCCCGCTATTTCCCTCTCACTCTCTAGTTTCGCGTCCCCAGGGCAGGCAGCATCCCGGAGAGTTTATCTATAGCCTTCTCCCTCTCTGTATGCCGTTCTCGTACACACACCCACGTACGCGAATACACTCATACGCGCACGAACACGAATCCCGAGAGCTGGCATTTGTATGCGCGGGAAATCTCCCGTAGTTGTGGTTTGGGTACGAAGTACGGCCATGGTCGTGGAAGGAGAAAGAGCAAGAGAGAGAGAGAGAGTGAGTGAGAAACGAGTTTCTGGCGTTACCACGCGTACGCGCTTGCTTTCTATCTCCTGTTCTTTTTGTCTGCTGGCTGCTGCTGCTGCACGATGGTGGAGTGGGACCTGCCGAGCGAGTGGCGGGGAAAGAAACGAAACGAAAGACAGAGAGAGAGAGAGAGAGAGAGAGAGAGAGAGAGAGAGATAGCTTAAAAGTATCGAGCGCATGCGCGAACAAGTCGTATCCCCTGGAAACGAGAAATCGATGCCGGCGCGCGGTTCGTCGGCACGACTGAGATCCCTGGGGAAGGGAGTGGTAACCTAACTCGAACGCGCCGAAAGAGAGGGAAAACTACGGAATGCTCTCGTGCGGAGGCACGAAAAAACTCGCTCCGATGGAATGAGTATAATGGGACGCCAAGAGGGTGGGGGAAAAAAGAAGTGGCAGATAGAAAGGAGGAGGATAAAAAGAAAAAGAAAATGAGGGGAATCGGAGGCTTCTTGACAAAAAAAAAAAAAAAAAAAAAAAAAAACAAAAACAAAAATAAATAAATAAATAAGGAATGGAAAAACAAAAAGAGAGTTCTCCCGAATTGTGTTTTGGCGCCGTGTAGATGCGAGATATCTCAGATTAGGTTGCGAGCGCGAGCTCTCCGAGGACCTCGCGACTTATTTATTACCTCGTGCCTCCGGTGCCTCGACAAACCAGCCAGATAGTATTAAAAGCAAAGCAACAACCGGTATAAGTATACTGAATTATCGGGGAATCATTATCGAGGAGCGAATTATTGCTGCGATCCCATTGGCTTATTATGCACTCGAAAAAAAAGGAAGGAAAAACGTCAATTCTTCGAAAATAAAGGGAAAAAAAAACGAAAGAAAGAAGGACGTGCAGATTTAATCTCTAAAGCGGGAGTATATCAAGTCAATTTCAATATGGGTGGTCTTTGAAAGACAGTGACTTGAAAAGAGCAGCGGTAATACGGCAAGATGCACGCATAAGAAAATTACGAACTTACAACACCCTTTCACTCGGTTTCGCGATCATTTTTACGTTTTTCGACTGGCCCTCTTTTGATATGCGATGCTATGACTAGTAAGATATCATTTGTGTAATGCTCTACTTATTATCTTTATGGATATTTCTTGAAAACATGATAGGTGTGTTTGTTTGACTTAAAAATTTAATGAAAATTGATAATATTCTTTTGAAATATTTTACGGAAGAAAAAGAATTATCTTTGATTCAATTTACTCTTTATTAGCTAAACATTACTATTCTTGCAATTGTATCAACACGAATATACATTTTACACGTTCAGTATAATTTTGAAATATATTCAATAACTAAATAAATATGTTACTTAAAATTATGAGAATAATCTGAAACTGTTAAAAATGAAAAATTTTATTTTATTAAAAATAAAAGTCGACTTATTAAAATATTTTGAGAATCATGTGATATTTTATCTAATTTTATCGTAAAAAAATATAAATACAAATAAAAATATAAGTATGACATTAATATATATTATAATATGTTAAAAAATATATTTATAAATATAAATATGTATTCGCATTTATTTGTTTTGATTCAAAATAAAAATGATAATGATTTTTAAGAAACTTCATCAACTTGTATAAATTATAAAAAGAATTGTTCACTCGTCGATATACTTTCATTATTTGCTTTCAAGGATATATATAATGTAAGCTTACAGTAAAATTGACTGTACAATTACAGGCTTCAACAAAATAAATGAGCAATAAAAGCGTGACACTGTAATAGCCTTGAGCTTGGTCAATTTGATTTTATTTTATTTATGATTACGTTAGTAAAAATTTAAAAAGCATCACGATCGCGAACAAATATTTTATTTTGTTCTATATTTTATTTTTTTTAATTTTAGTTTATTTACGGTTTGCATGATTATATCAATCAATAATTAATTAGCAATAAGATATGTCAAGTAACATAAAATCTTTAAAGCAAAAATTGTTTTTATGTTCTAAAACGAGAAAACGAGATGAAATCATATTATTATTTCACCAGCAAAAAATAAAATAAAATTAGAAAGAAATAAAAAAAGAAAAGAGAGAGAAATAGGGAGATAAAAATTTAGTCATGGAAATCGATACTGTACGGCCCCGTAGCAAGTAGCGCTGAAGCAGATTAAAACGGTACGAGCGGGAACTAGCTTCGATCGCTATGACCATGTCGGTACCATCGAGCAATAGAAGTCTACCTTATCGTCTAGCAGCACATTGTATTCTTACCGCTAGAAGATACGTTGTATACTCTTAAAACAACAAAGATTCCAAGAACTATGTACCGCTTGTGTATACATCATTTTTTAATCTTTCATAAACACGTACGGTGTATGCGATACAAGTAGTGCACATCTAGTTGTAGCTCGTTATGCAGAAAAATGTCTGTTCTCGAGCGCTTTAATCATTACGACGAAGACGTAGTGAAATGATATGAAAAAGAGTGAAGAAGGGGATATATTCTTATAATTGAAGTTCCTCTCATAAGCGCCGCAGCTCGGTACTCCTTTCCCGTTCAAATTTATGAACAGTAAAAGGTGTAAATTGTAACGATAAAGCCCGCTGTTTACACACAAAGTAAAGGCCGTACAGTAATATTAGTTGTATACAAAAGGGAGAGAGAAAGAGAGAGAGAGAGAGAAAAGGAGAGAGTTATAATGCACGAGACCCGTGCATACGCGTGCCGTGTGTCGTTTACGTAATTTTCTCCTCTATCGGCGGAGCATTGGGGTACTTCCGTTGCATCGTATTCAAACTTATACCTCTATACAGATATAAAGCGATATAATTTTGTTCAAATTGTCAATTTTCGTTGTATTATTATTTCAGTTATTTAATATAAGAATCATTTGTTTAAATTAATATTTAAAAATAAAAAAAATTAAAATATTTATGTACTATATACTTGTACCCGTACAATATGAAAATTGTTTCAAACATTATTTATTACCATAATAAATTAATTAAAACTTATTCATAATCTTAAAAAAATTATAATTCACGATGAGCTATATAAAAATAAAGTTATTGACAAACCTTTTCTAACAATTAATTTTTTTTTTAAAAATATATTTTCAACTTATTAATAATTATAATATAATTATAAATAAAATTTAAGAAGTTTTTTGGTAAGAGCAAGATAAAAAGAAAAATTAATAATTATTTAAATTAAATAAAATACCTTTCAAAATATCCGAAAATCATTATACGTGTAATCCCTACTCCATGCCAATCTAGTCTATACCGTACGCTAGAATAAGATCGCAAGCCATTGGTTTCTTTCGCATGCGCGCGCACGCCTTGCCATTATGGCCGCCTGCCGGTTGCCTAGCAACGCAGAAGAGCGCCAGGCTAACGGCGGAGTGGGGTCGAGAGCCGCATGAAGAGGGGGAGAACGCGGTGGCGACGCTTGGGTGGGGATACGCGGCACCGAATAGCGAGAGAACGACTCGCCATTGGCTTAATTCGTAAGGCGGGCGAGGCGAACTCGGCGCATTGGTGAGCGGCCATTATGGATTTCAGTATGGCTGGAGGGAGGCTATTCGATTCGTCCTATACCCCGCCCATTTCTCGTTCTAAGCCAGCGGCGAATCTCGCGCTGAAAAGGCTTTTAACTACAGCGAGAGACTGATTTATTAATTGAAGCAAAAACAATTGGGATATCTCTAAATGTACGATAAGGATTCGCTCTTATCAGTCTGAATGTGCTTTTTCCTTTTTTTTTCCCTTATCGTAATGCAAATAAATATTTGTTCATATATTTTAATTTAGGAAGTGAAATTAAATAAGAAAAGTGAATTGTAAAGACTAATTTTTTTTTTTAAACAACAATTAATAATTAATCTAATTTTATATAAATAGTCTGATTATATTATTATATTTATCAGCTGCAAATGTTGAAAATAAACGAAATTAGAACAAAAATTAATAAAATAAGAAATGTATATTAAGTTGTAAATATAATTAAGCATTTTTCAATGAAATTTCATATAAAATATAAATTCTTTGAAAAACCGTTCTACAATTTAATTATTTAAATAATAATTTTTAAATATTTTTCAATAAATTAAAATGCATAAAATACAAGTAAATTTATTTTATAAATTTAATATCGTGATTGTTAAAAAATCACACATATAATGCAAATTTAAAAATTTATAAAACAGTTTTGGCAGGTTTAAAATACAAATGATAAGAAAATCTTAGTTTTTTTAAAAAATATTTCTTCGACAGCTTTTTGAATAATCCACGATTATTTCAATGAATAATTTGTTTTATATTGATAAATTTTTTGTGTTTACAAGATGAAAATTATTGTTATAAAATGCATAAATTGAAATATACTTTGAACTTAAAATTATAACTTCTTTTTAGTCGTCGGTGCCGTCGGTAAAAGATTTTCCTGCAATCATTGAATTCATCAATATTCCTGCATGTATATTTAATCAAATAATTTTGAAAACAATATTTATTTATTTTATATTTGTCATGCGGATTTAATTCAAAGTCGCGGCAAGATGAATCCGACTAGGTTAAATATACAATTTCACGACTGGAGATTTTCATAGATCTCGATTTACTTTTTGCCGAAAGGTTTGCTTATCTATTTGACGCCTGTAAGTCAGCATATATTGACTCGGCGGCGAGTAAACGTAGACAGAGGAATCGACACCGTCGAATGGTGTTTGAACGGCCGAAGAAACGCGACACGTCGATACGGGCACGAAGCTTTTTTTATTTAATGTCGAAAAATATATTTTTCCATGAATTTGGCAAACCCACTATGAGACTTCTCGTTATGTATTGTTATAAAACATTTCATGCAGATTATAATTAAATTTTTTTTTTTTTTTAAGTATTATCAGTTTTAAAACCATTTTATTGATCGACGTATTTTCATTTGATTTAAACTTCATTACATAAAAAGAAATAATTGATTAATTAACAAGATGCGTTGCAATTAAATAAAATAATTTTAAAATTAGTTACATAAACAATAATAGAGACTTATTAAATCAACTAGAATTTATTCTACGATTAGTCATCGAATAATTTATTATTCATACTGTAAAAATCTTAAAATAAAATAAATAGTTATACTTTAAAATATATTTAACGATCGGTTCAGAAAAGTAAATAACTTTTCATCGCAACGCTTGTTGTCGTAGAATTGACTTTCTAAACTTGTAAAAATAATTTCTTATTATTGGATTAATGCTGCTCGGCACTGCGGTTGTAAGAAATTCAAAGATAACAATGAAAGAACAAAACGAAAAACGTAAAGAGGCATGAAAACGCGTATATGCACGAGCATCCAGGTGTTTATGAGCAGAATAATAACCTTACTTTATGGGGCTTGACAAGCAAGTACTATTACAACCCTCATAATTGTAATTATTATTATATACCATAATTATGCAGCTCGAGGCAATGCAAACAGATAAGTTTGCACTTTTTTGCGGCAATATCTTCTAGCGCCGGTTAAATACGTCGAGAAATAAAGCTAGAGCTCGTAAATTTATCAACGGTAGTTATAAGCAACAAGAATGTAAACTAAATCGCGCGTTTAGATCCTGCGAAAAATATCCCGACGATTAATTAGGAAGATACTCGTTTATTTTATTAATATAGATCTGGATGTTTAATGAATTTTTTTTTTTTTTTTGTTTTTTGTTTTTTTTTTTTTTTACCGATTATATGTATTTATAAATGCTAATTGTTATAAAAGGGTTCAAACTTATTTTCCTAACATGATGTGATTAAATTTTTAATCGAATAAGAATTTTATTCATTTGAATAAATTAATCTGCAGGAGTTAAAAATATTCGAATTTTTATTTTTTTTTTATTATTATTAATAATATTAATTTATTTATTAAAACGTTAAAAATATTAAGTAAATTTTTAGCAAGTCAATAATATTTTCAAAAAACAATTCTAGTCATTGTTTCTTTATCCGTTGAACAAAGTAATAAGTAGTTGTAATATCAAAATGAAATTTATTGTGTTTTGAATTTTCTTTTTACATGTTTACGTATAACAGCACAATGGCTTAAGATAAAAAATTAAATTGATAAATATTCGAGTATCATTGAAAATTATTTGAATAA
>OX465097.1:12863571-12886071 GCA_949987625.1 Chalcis sispes
AATATAACATGAATTATTTGATGGCATAAATGTTTGTTTTATATTTTTTATACAAGAATAAAATTATTTTTTTTTTTTTTTTATTTATTTTTTTTTTTTTATGAAAAAGTGATGCGTTATGTCACTCGTAATGCGTATTAATTTATGCCGTATTTTACAACTTCTACATTACACGTTTATTGCTGCATTATTTTGTACAAGCGTTAAAATTCAAAAATGTTAAGTTTGAAAACGAACAAAAAACAAAACAAAAAAAAAAAAAAAAAAGAGCGCGGCTTCCACGTGGCAATTTTATAAACCATCTTATTAAGATTGGATAAGTTAAAAGGCACCGAGAGAATGAGAAAGAAAGCTTTGCCGGTGACAAAGCAAAATGAGAAAATTAAACGTTTTATGCGTAGAAAAGAATTTCACGATCTTTTACGGTAGGTGTGAAGTTGTTAAAATAACCGCAAATGTCGTTAAAGTAATTTATATAGTCTATGTATAGCATTTTTAACGTTTGAAGTTTGATTTTCTTTTTAGTGCACATATTCTATTTTACACTCGATAATACTTCACTTACAAAAAATGCATCTATAAATATATTATGTCGTTATGGCTTTCAAAAATTTATAGCATAATATGCATTTGTAAAATGACTACATTGTATAGATGAAAATAATTAATTTTCTCGAATTTTAAACGTCACGCAAATAATTTTTTTACATATAAAAGTGTAAGAAATTTCATTACGTCCAAATTTTTGTTGAAATAGTGCAATCATATATAGATTAATTTATAAATTATTATGAAAAATTTTTAATTTTATTAAGAATAATAGATTTTTCTATTTTTCAAAACTGTAGATAAAATGAATGCGTAATAAATAATCATAAAAAAATTTAAAGTAATATAACAATAATTTATTTCATAGTGGAAGTTTCAGTTATTTGAATTGCAGTTATAACTATTAGAAGTAGATTACGGTTTAATGAGGGTAAGTTTTATTGTTTTCTGGTTCGCAGGTAAAGGCTTCTTAAGTAGCCTCAAAATAGTCTTTGTTTTCTTTGTTTCTTCAAACTAATCGCACATAATTGTTTAAAAGTGCCATAATTTAATATAATAAAATAACGTCAAAACATTGATCATAAGTAATCTTTCAATACCGATTCACTCACAGTAGGTCTACGAGTATACGAGTAATAAACTATACGAAGCTAATATTATGAAATTTAATTATAACATTACATATATTGTTATTTAAATTTATTTTACAACAATATAAATCTCCATATAACGATTTACCGATGTTCACCGAGACGCGTCTCTAACCGCGAGACTCGCTCGATTTCTCTCTTGGACGTAATCCGAGAATCGAGTCGCAGCTTTTTCTCGTCGCAACGGTACACGCGAAGTAACAAGCCTGGCGGTGTGTCTGCTCAAAATGCCAAGTCGTTAAAAACAAGAGCAAAGGAGAAAACGACACAAGACGAGGAAGAATAAAAACAAAAAGTAGAGGAACAATTTTGTTTACGTGCAAAGAATTGCAACCGGATCTTTTTCCCTTAAAAATACTCAAAGATGAGCAAGCTGTCTTCTTTTTCTTTGCGTGTACACCGGCAGCCTTTTCTCAAGAGCAATAGGGTGTGGCTTTTTATTAAAAATCTTGAAAACTGAAAGTAAGTGATCGTTTTAAGTGTTCATTGGGTTCTAGATCTTTGTTGCTATTTTATACTTTCTATGACTTAAGATGCAATGCAGACATTTTTTACAAGATACATATTTTATATTGGAACGTAATCGTTGAAATTTGTTGATTGAAAATTGGAAGAACGGTTAAGGATGATAAAAGAGAATAGCTTAAAACAATAAAATTTTAAAAGAAATCTTAAAAGACAAAAATAATTTACAAGCTGTTGATTTTTTGCCCTTAAAATAATATAAACTACAAAAAAGCGTAAATTAGTTTTTAATTTACGTAAAGTTAAATTTTTTTTTAAATTTAAAAAAATGAAATTGGCCCTCTATGTACTAATTTAACTTCAACGGAATAACAATGTGCATTATCCATCGAATTTGAGTAAAAAACTCCGTTTGAAACTCATCCAATAAAAAAAAATTAAAAAAAAAGAAAAATGCTGAGAAAAGCGACGGAAAGCAGAAGCCGTTCGTTATCCTATTTTTCAAGCTTCGCGAGTAAGAAAAAAAAAAGAAAAAAAAAAGAAAAAAAAAATTAAAGAAAAGTGATTTTTTAACGATAGTTTTAAAGCGATTTTGAAATTTATGTGCCGGAAAGGCTCTCCTGGCGCTATACGTCACTTCAACATCTTCCTACTTGTATATGAGTGTGTGTACATGTATCCTGTATACATTTACGTATATATATATATACTCACGTAAATCTAATGTAAAAAAAGGGATGCATCGGTCTTTCTCGCGGCGACGATGAAAGAGTCACCGGGACCGCTAAAGCAGGGGCTGCTTTGCATTACGTATAAATATACGTAACGCACTCGCACAGTTACAAGCAAACAAGCGAAGTAGAAGTAGAGCTTACGGAGAAAGCGGGTGCGGCGAGGGTGTATCTGTACACGGTTATTCCTCCGTCTCTCGCTCGTTCTCTCGCAGAATCGATCTCTGCGCTGGTCAGAAGGAACCCGTGAGATAGGGAGAGAGAGAGAGAGAGAAAGAGAAAGAGAGAGAGAGAGAGAGAGAGAGAGAAAAAGAGAGAATCAGTCGACTATATTTCGGGCCTTTTCACGCTTAGCCCACCTTACTTTAAGCCTGCCTCTTCGAGTTTCCTTCTCTTTCTAGTCTTACATACCGCTTTAAAAAACTTATCTTTACGTCGCCCTTGCTTAGCTTTTTTACGATTATTTTTTACGCTTTCTATTTGAATTGAATCTATATTTCATTGATTTACCGCGTCGGCTTATTACCGAGAAGATTTTTTTTTTTTTTTTTTTTTTTCGGTCGAGTTGTTGATGAGAAGATTGGTGGAAATATGACGTAATTACAGTTCTAAGGCTCTTTGTAAAACTCGAAACTCGAATGAATGTTTTTGCCTTTTGCTTTTCCTTGTAATTTCATGAATATTCTTGGGCAATCGTTCGTATTTTGGCATTAAAATGAACAAAACTTTTTGAAATTCTAACGAAACTATAATTATGTAACGTGCTTAGAATGGTATAACGTTTTGATATTATTTATATTTCTTTTTATAAAACTGAGTATATTCGAGCTCGAAATAAAAATCAATGTAAATTTTTCTATCGACGGATTTTACACTTTTTTTTCAGTAACATCACTTACATATACAATACATTAGACGAAATCTCTCCCAATGAAAAAAATTTATAACATTAAATCGTTGCTATATCGTGAAATAACGTAAGAAAAAAATCTTAAATAAGTTTTGTACGGGCGTATAAATTTAATCTATAATTGTTCGCGAGAGCGTGTGTGTGTCGCGAGGGCGTATTTAATCACAAGACACCGGAGTCGCGCGATTATGTATGGCGCGTTAAGACAAGAACCATCCTCTCTCGACCAAGAGTTGTTATATTTATCGAGATACTCAAATACATTTAACGATCTATTAAACGCCACGTCAAACGTTCTATGCGTTGACCCTGTCTCTCTCTCTCTCTCTCTCTCTCTCTCTTTTGGCAATAGTCCTCGCAAAATGAGGCCCTATATAATCTTAAAAGCAAAGAAAAAAAGAAAGAGGAACCTCCTCGAACGCCCGACGATAAATGCCTCCATAAAATATTATTAATTTCACCCGTAAAGAAAGAGATGATAAGCCTTCGTTGTATACGATCCATCAAATATTTCGCTATATGAGAAAAATCGAATCAAGAAAATTTTATACAAGATACTCTGCTCTGCTTCAAATGTGTAAAATCCTCGAACAATCAACGTTCGTCGATTTATCGTTCGTCCGATTAAAAAATATATTATACAAAATCTCGAATGGAAATTTGAGGTTAAAGGAGGTACAACTAGGCTGATTTAAAGAGCCATCGGCGGAGCTTTTGCGAGCAGTTATCGCGCGAGGGAATGAGCATTATATTCCGGCGGTAGCCGCAAACATCAACTGACCCAAGCGACGTTTTCATGCTCCTATTTCTGTTTAACTTCGAAATTAACGTCCTCGTGCGACTTAATTATGACAACGCGTACAAGCTCACACTCGAGACAGCATCGAGAATAATGCGAAACGGTAGTATAAATAGCAAAGAAGGAAGGAAGAAGAAGAAAGTCTCGCCGCGGCTTCCTTCGCGTACGCGTGTCACTCTTCATTTCACCTGTCGTTTCATCCTTTTCGTTCTCGATGAACTAATTTCACGAGCGCTTCATGTTTTATTCATCGGTTAAAGTATACGCGTTTTTCTTGGAATATTATCTTTTGTGAGCGATGTGATTGCGAAGATAACGAGATTGCTAGTGCAATTTTTTTCTTTTTATCGCATAATGCATACTTTAATTGCTTAAGTTGAATGTTATGATACGCGAGAAAGGCGGACAATGTGCGATACTTTCTGAATGGATAGAAATTGAAAATTTAAACATTTTTCAAATTTTAATCGTTGAAGCAAAAGAATCGTTGAGGTTTATTTTTCCTTTAAAATAATACATTATAAACTAAGATTATTTTTTAATGTAAGTAAATTTTATTTTTTATAGAAAAAGAAAACATCAACTTATTCTGTAATCGGTGCCAATAATTAAAATAAAAGTAAAAATTACTGACTATATTAACAAAATAAATATAAAAATAAAATTTTCTTAAGTATGAATAAACTATTTTATCTGTTTATATAAATTTTAATTGAATTATAAATTGAAATCGAATAAT
Source organism: Chalcis sispes (assembly GCA_949987625.1). NCBI lineage: Eukaryota > Metazoa > Arthropoda > Insecta > Hymenoptera > Chalcididae > Chalcis > Chalcis sispes. Next base: position 12,868,415 of record OX465097.1, read on the forward strand.
TACTTTTACACTTATAATAAATAAACTAAAAATATTTTCAAATTTATACCAATATTATACTTGATACGTAACATAAATATAAATTCCTTTGATATGAAATGCACTTGAAGTGAAAAAAGAAAAACCATTGAATAGAGAAATATACAGCTGCTTTGACAGGTGAAACAAAAAATGCAAAGCAGTAAAATTTAAACGGTTCCGGGTTTACGTGAACTAGATAATTTTTTTTTTTCATCTACGACGAGACCGTAATTCACCGGCAGGACGAAGACGCAATAGTTTCACTCGGTATTGTCCTTCGGCCGACGGCCCGTCGCGTCGGACACTCCAAACAAAAGGGTTGCGGTCGAACTGTTGCCAGAAACTCAGTAGAACCATGAAAAATCGAAACTTTCCAGGCCAATTTTGAGTGGTATAGAAAATCTGGGTTATGAGTTTACAAGCGAGACAAAGCAGCCTTTGCGTGTAAACTCTTCCGCGTTCCGACGGGGTGAGCGCTTTGTATACGAAAAAAATATAACCGATGGAAAGAGCGCCGAGGAAAAAAACAGCGCCGAACCGAAAAGTGAAATCTTAAAATTTCTGAAAAAGAAAAAGGCAGCCGTCGGTGAAATCGTGAACGGTTAGTCGAGCCGACGACGACGACGACGACGACGACGACTACGACGACGATGCGAGAGTCGCTCGCGGTGGTGAGTTTTCGGTAAAACGCGATCGAGTCAAGCAGTCGGTGCAGCTAAGACGCGTACCTGACAAGTCGGCTTTTAATTTCGGTACGGATGCGCTACCTCGTGCGTTTGTTCGAGTTTACGCAGAAGCATGGCGCGTTGAATTTTTATTGCCAATGAAATTTATTTTTATTGCCGATAAAAAATATTATTGTCGATTAAAAGTTTCTGTCGACAATTTCATCGGCGCTTTGGCGGCTTGTGCGTGCTTTATCCGCAAAGAAAGAGTTGAAAATAAAAAAAAAAAAAGAACAAAGAAATTGCACTACGGTTATACGCATACCTTATGGTAAACAGAATATTAATGGCTTGCACGAGCTTTTTAACTAACGCGAAATATAATGCGTAACGAATTTCAATCAGTTGCGATGTTTTTATCAAATGTCAAGTTTTTTTTAACAAAAACATTATAGTTCATTATAATATTTCACGTGAGTAGTTTTCACAACTTGTTTCTTTTAATAATTATTTCAATATTTTATGTTTCAAAAGTATGAAAAAGTATACACCAATGATAACACATTTACTTGTTATTATTTGTTTCAATTAAAAAAAAAAATGCGCAATTCAATTATAAAAAATATAATATAAATTGTATATAAATGTTGAACAAACTTAAATACATAAAATTATTTTTATACATAAAATGTTTTTGTTTCTCTAAGTTAATGAAAAGAACTAAGTTTTAACACGAAGATCAGCCATTGAACACAAAGAAAAATTAGAAAATTTTATAAAATCCTATTAAAAAAAAAAAAAAATTCATATTCAAATTCAATATTTATTTAAAAATGTGTAAATTCAAGGATATTGTGATAGTTTTATGACACATCATACAGAATCTTCTTATATTTATTGTTAAAATTACGTTTATTAAAATATAATAAATTCTAAAATAATTTTTTAGTAAGGCATTATAAAATGACTATAAAATTGAAAATATAAAAACTCACAGTTTAAAATAATCAAATCGTTAAATTCCAATCGTCCCGCAGTGCCGATGGCCATCAAAGAATCTCAATCCAGTGTGTCCCCCCGCCAGGAAGATCCACCGACACCGGCTTTGAAAAAAATCGAGCGAAACTCAAGTCACTCGTTAATAAGCGTCGCCGATAGTTCAGAAAGAATACATCCGAGCTCGCGTACTGCGTCGGCGAATGCGAAGTAGAACGTCGAGGGCGACAACGGGGATGCGAACGAGAGCTGCGGATGCTGGAAGCGTCGTCGTCTCGGTGCCATAAGTAAAAGTGTGCGTGCGTGCGTGCGTGGGTGCGTGCGAGCGCGCTTTCGCCGGTGTTTGCGGGCGGCGGAGCCGGAACGAGATGCGAAAATGGGGCGAGGACGAGAGAGGCTGCCGCCGGCGCTGCGGAGCAACGGCAGCAACAAGCGGGCGGGCGGGCGGGCGGGCGGGCAGGATCTGGTTCCGGATCCGGCGTTGGACGAGCGGGCGGGCGGACGGGCGCGCGCGCGCGCACCCACGGCAAGTATACGACACCGCGACGAGAGAACGGACTCGCGGCTCTCTTCGCGGCTCTTCCTTTCGTGCGCCCCACGCAGCCGCGCACGCCCGCTCGACGCGCAACCCCCCGCGAACGCTTCATCCCCGGGATCATCGGCGCGCGCAAGCTCTCCTCTCTCCTCTCCTCTTCTCTCTTTCTCTTACATCACCCGCTCTTGCACTCGTTATCTCGCGAAAACGCTCTCTCTCTCTCTCTCTCTCTCTCCTTCTTTCTCTTACTTGCTCGCTTGCTCTCGGCTAGCACCCTCGTTCGATTTGCGAGCAGACCACTCCCTCGCAAGCGTCGGCCACCGAGCCGAGCCTGCGAAATTTCGCCGAGCACGCCAGTTTTTCTTTCTCTGTCTATCTCTATACGTAGAAAACAAAAGAGAGAAGCGTACGTTATATACGTTAGAAATAAAGGGAAGGCTGGTGTAAGCGGGATAAAGCGTCTGGATATGACGTCAGCGATGGATTTTCCTTGCGAGTATACGGGGATAATAAGGGTTAATTAATTTTTCTTTTTTCTTTAGTTTGATCGAGCTGGATAATATCGAGTGACGTTATTGCTGACATTTCAGAAAATTGGACTGGCTTATACAACTTTCGCTTTTTTTTTTTATGGGGAATTTACTCTTGCACGTTTGCCGGGGGTAACTTTCTGTTGTTCTGTGGATGCTTGAGGGTGTATATAAGTGTAATAATATGAAATTTCTGATGGGAAAATAGCGCGGTAAAATTAATAATATTTTTTGTAATAGTAAATAAAAATTCGTTATAGTTGCGTTTTTAATGAAAATTATTATTATTTTTTTTTAATTAAATATTGAACATAAAATTGTTACTAAATTTTTTTAAAAATATTTTCTAGCTATAAATAAACTTGTTAAAAAAATTTTATAAAATTTTTTATGTTTTATAAATCATTGAATAAATCACAATATACGAAAGCTTTTTTTATCATAATTAATTTATTGTTAAAAATATACTAAAAATAAACTGAACATAACATTTTTTAAAGTATCACATTTATTATTCTTCGATGCAAAAATAAAAGCGTATATGCGGATAGCAATGCAGGAGGAGCAGCAGCAGCAGCAGCAGCAGCGCATAAAATCATCTCAGTGACGGATACTTCTTCGATGTCGTTTGTCCCACGTCGAAACTTTACAGTTCGTGTTTACGATTTTACGTTTCCTCATAAACCGAAATTGTCCGACAGACCAGTGGCAAGTCCGGGAGCCCCGGACTAGAGTTGGCTTTCCGTTGCTATTATAATTCTCGAGTATCGTCTGTAAGTGTACACTGATACGCGACTCAAAATACTATAACAAGTCGAATACAAGGCTCGATTCGATGACCGTTATTATTTAAGTGAATCCTATTCTACTTCATTTCTCTCTATGAATTTTGCAAAGTTAACCTCAATGAGGAAGCTGAAATCGGAAAGAGAGAAAGAGAGAGAGAGAGAGAGAGAGAGAGAGAGAGAGAGAGGAATATTTTAGATACATTACTGTTTGCATTAACAAACTAGGACTATTTATATATTTATTTTCAAAAATTGTACAAATTCTTTTACACGTAATAAAAATATAACTTAATCCTCTTAGGTTTTCTTTCACAATCATAAGTATAGATATAAATTTTTATTCAAATAAAAGTGATAGAATGTCTATCCTTAGTCGATGTTTTAAAAGAATGGTAATGAAATGTTTCATTCTTGAAAAATTATTATTTTTTGAACCAGCGTAACCTTGAATAATCTTTTTCTATTTAATTGTCATCTTTCCGGGGCTTAGTAAAATTCTTGAAAAGAATAATTCATTTTTTAAAACTAAATGAATTATCTTATGCCGAAAAATATTTTATTTTTCAACTAACGCACAAGGTCGAAATAATTAAAAACATTTTCGTAATATTAAATTTTAATTAGGATACCGTTACTACCGCGATTGTTTTAAAAATCTTACGAAATAATGCCATTATCAAAGCGGATCGGTCGTTTGATTTACCGATTACGTTGTAATTTACTCGATGGCAAAAATTTTATTTCGTACTATACACATCGATAAAATTTTCATTCGAAACAAAAAAAAAAGAATAAGTTGAAAAAAATATAAGAGGCAATGAAAGCGCGAAAGAAAAAAAAATCCGAAGCGTAAAGAAAATTAACGTAAAAGCTGCACTGTAAAAGAAAGATTTCTCTTCGAGTTTGAAGCAGAGCGCTCACTCGAAATGCCCTCCCCCTCGGCCATTTTAGGGATGATAGCGCGTCATATTGCTGCGGAGAGAGAGAGAGAGAGAGAGAGAGAGAGAAAGAGAGTGCGCTCGCTCGCTCGCGATATCCCGATGGTGCGTGCACACGGCCGGCCGAATATGGATGAAGGCACGTAGGATGCGCGGGAGAAGCCTCTCTCGGCTCGAGTCCACCCATAAAATGCGCTTTTGACGAGCGACGCAACGCTCCCCCTGTGTGCGTATATATTATGCGTTCGCGTGCGCGCTTGTGTGTGTGTGTGTGTGTGTCTGTGTACGTACAAGGGCTTAACTATACGGTATGTATATGTACATATTGTGCGAAAATCTCGTACAGCCACGTAATTTTCTTGTAACTAAATGAAAATAAATTCACGGTAAGCTAATGCTACACTTCCTTACCTCGCGTAATTTTTTTTTTTTTTTTTTTTTTTCTTTATTTTTATTCCTTTAACGTTCTGTAAAAAATGTTTCCCTCTGTCTTTTCGTTTATAATATTCTCGCAATGAAGAGAAGGACGTAAGAGAGAGTGAGAGAGAGAGAGACAGAGACAGAGAAAAAGGAGGAAGTGAGAAGCCAAGCGCGCGTGTTTTATGAAGGCAAATTACAGAGCTCTATGGCCGTCTCCTGCCAACGCTGAGGCTCTAGGTGTTTCAGTGCTTGGCAACTTTTTCAATTTCACGGTCAGCACCTCTGCATCGTCGCGGCTTCGTCGTCGACGTCGGCTAACTGCGCGCTCATCGGAGCGTTAGCCTCGCTTCGCGGAAGAGAGCGAACGAGCGAGCGAGCTAGAGGGATAAAGAAGGAGCGAGAAAGATGAACGATCGATGGTTTTAGATTTATTATATAGCGCATGAGCGCGAGTGCTTTATAATTATACCTTGATTTTTCTCGAATGCGATATTACGGCTTGCCGTTATGACAAAATCATATTGAATGGGCAATAATAAATTTTGATTGTCTATTAGATGTTTATAGTAACGAACGCATCAATGCAAATGGTTATAGAGTTCAATCTGCATACACTGGAATTCATATACACAAAATTTAATGCCGGGCTTGCCCTAGTGAAAGGTTTTTTTTTTTTTTTTTTAATATCAGAAAGCAATATAATAAAATCTTCGTCAAAGATAAATTTTTTTCAGTTGTTTTTTAACTCGACCAGAAATCTGTAATATAGTTGTAATTGAAAACACAATTTTAAGTGTCTATTTTTTTATTTTTTTTTTTATTTTTATTGTTTGTTATTTTAGTAACATTTGAACATTTTATAGAGATACTAATTTTCTTTTAAATTTATTCAAATAAATCCTAATGACAATCGAGTAAAAGCATTAATTTTTGTTTTCAGTTAACTATTTACTTAATTATTATATGCTTCAAATCCAGTAAGTCATACCATCGACAACAATTTCTATTATACAAACGCGTAAGCAAGATAAATGCATAATTTTTCCTTGCCGGTATTTCCGCAAGATTTATTTTTATAAGAGTATCAAAAAATCTTAACATTTATTAGTCGGTCGCGAAAATGCGCGAATCTGATAAAAATAATAGAAGAATAAGAAGAAGAAGAAGAAGAAGAAGAAGGAAAAAAAAATGGAATAAGCCAGGCGCAACCGCGCGCGAATGAATCATAAATAGCAATTTTTCGAGCAATAATTTACGGCCATTTCGTACGGCCTTAAAAATCCGCATTCATTCGTACGCAGCCGAGCACAACGATAAAGGAGAGAAAGGTAAGTACAGTTTTTCATATTAACTTTCTCACCTGCGCGCCCCTCGCGACTAAGGATTTTGATCGATGAACAAACTGGAACCGGGCGTTTAGGTAAAAACGTTAAAGCGACCAGAAACTGAATGAAGCATAAAATAGTTATCTTCTTCGCAACTACCGGCGTTATCCTCCGTTTTACAATTTCCCACAGGACTCACAATCCTATCTCGTTCTCGTTGTCTGTACGCGTATGCCCCGACGGCCCGTTGATGCCTCCGTAGTAGAGACGCTTCGTATCGCTTCTTATTCCTCGCGTTAATTTGTTTCTTATTTTCCTTTAGCTAGTTGTAAGACTTTAACTTTTAATAGGACAGATTCAAGAAAAATTTTGTAACGACGATGATACATTTGCATAATTAATATTAATTTTTAAAATTTTAATATTGTTATTTAGTTATCGTAGGTAATATAGACGTATCAGTCTAAGTTGAGTTAAAGAATAAGTTGTTTTAAAGAATAACGAAGCAGAAAATATATTTAACAATTACTATTTTAGCATTTTAATACATATATTTGACTCGCAATTAGTTTTTTAACGCAAATAATGCTTTTAAGTAATTTCTACGAATATTTAATATAAAATAAACGTAAAATACATCTTTATGAAAGAAGTGACGGAAATATTATTAGTAGTTTATAAAATGTGTCAACAAAATAAGTTTTTATAATTTTCAATAAAAAGTTTTATAGATTACTAATCATAAGCGTCGCATTAATTTAGTCATAGATTGCTCAGCAATTGATTAACAAACAATTACAAGACAATTACTAGCAATTTTAATTTGCAATATAAGTCAGGCTATTGTTATTGCGCTATCATAATTTTTTTAGTAGTGTTTGCTTTGATTTGATAGCAGTCGCTTTTGATAGTTATTACTCTCATTCATAATTTTTGTTACAGAAAAATTATATTCCATAAAACATTAAGAATTTGTAATGTTTTTGCTATCATCAAACATTATTCGATTTAAAAAAGGATAGATTCTTCTCGAAAAATTATTTTTCTGTCAATAAAAGAAAAACTTTTTAAAATCTGCCAAGCGTTAGATTTTCCTTGATAAAATACGCGCACATTTGCGGAAAAAAACGCCGAAACCCACTCTCATCGCATAGTGTAAGTTATCTACGTATTTATGCACATAGGTATACGTAAACGTACAGGATTCGCAGGGTAACCGGTCGATGTTACGCTCCGCGTCGATACCACGTTTACACGTACACACAGGCAGATACAGTCGACGGCTCGAAATCGCGTAAAGTCCGCGTTCAGGTCGATGTAGCATGCGCGCGCGTTACACACGTACAGAAAGAGAGAGAGAGAGAGAGAGAGAGAGAGAGAGAGAGAGAGGGGAGGAGAGCAGAGAGCGCAGTTGGCTCGCTTGGTAGTAGTATAATGCCGGGTACGTGTGGCGTATACTACGACTCGCGGTATTAGTTGTGTAGCGGTAGGGGCCTTGTACGCCCAAGCGAAAGACCATTGGGAAAGTGAGAAGGATAATGGACGAGAGTGAGGAGGAGAGAGGAAAGATCTTGGCGTGGAGAAGAGAGGGTAGCAAGAGTAGCGAGAGGAGGGGTGGAGGGGGGGAACAAAGGGAAGGAGGTACCGCGTCAGGGGGTGGATTCCCGTCGCCAGCCACGCGGGGCATAAATAACCGCACGTCAGCCCCCTCCGCCGCTCTTGTGCTCGTGTTCTCTCTCTCTCTCTCTCTCTTTCTCTCTCTTCGTCTCTTTCGCTCTCGGGGGATGCGAGGGATCCGGGATTCGAGCCCGTATACATATACATACACCAACGCTAGAGCTCTGCTTCGTTTTCACCGAGTTACGCCATTATTCCAGGGCTCGTGAGCTCTTTGGATTTCCCGGAATTGCTTTACTTTCCAATGTTAACAATGCACGCGCAGCAGTTTTCTTATTCCCTGCTTTTCTTTCCCCTTTTTTCTCTGCTTTTTCGTTTTTATCCGGCTTTTCCTTCTTTTTTCTCCCAATCTCGTTTGGAACATTTCGCGTGGATTTTCTAACGATAAGATTTTTTTATGCCGCTGCTGTTTTACGCTTTTTTTTTTACCAAATAGTTAAAGGAAGAGAGCTAGTTTACACTTTTGGAATTTATTATTACTTAGGTATAAAAATTCGTTAAAAAAATGTTTGTCACATAATTTTTATTGAAACTTAAATTTAATCATTTATAATAAATAATTAAATTTAAAAGATTTTATTTCATTTCAATTTTTAAATTTTCAGATAAACTATTCGTATTTCTACGAGATTTTATTTTAATAAGGAAAACTGCGAAATAAGAATACCGTAACACATTCAAAAACTCTCTTTTCACGAGAAAAATTGTGTAGAATGCGCGATTCTTCTTTAATAATACTCAATTACGATTATTCTTATAAATAAAGCAATTGTAAACCTATAAAAGAATTTTTTAGTTTCGTTCTCACAGGTATACAATAACAGCTTAAAGCAGAAATGGAATCCAATTGACATTTATAGATTGCTAACTAAAGCATTACATTTTGTCTTCTGTTTAATTTATTTTGCACATTCTTACATATTAGAGACGTATCCATAAAATCGCTTGATTATACTTCGAACAAAATTAAAGCAGTTAATCTGTCTATTGGGTAAAAATGAAAATTTTATTTTTAAACCGATATAAAAATCAATTTGTAAATTGGACGAAGCAAGAAACAATCACCGACGCACATACATTATCGATTCAACAATACCTCGATTTATAAAGTATTTTATTAAAGAAAAAAAAAAAAAAAAAAAAAAAAAAAAAAAAAAAAAAATGAATAAATACTGAGAATTAATTGCCAACGTATCATTAAATTTATCACTCGGTGCCCGTCGACGCGCCATACCCACTGCGTCCTACGAAATAACGCAACAAGAAAAAGGTGGAACGCAACAAATCGCCAAACTGCTGAAATAGTATAACATTATGTCTTTCCAAGCTGGACGGATGGATGGATGTATAGTTCGCAGCTTGTCATCTGCTTTACCAGCGGACTTATATGGGCCTATTAAAGCGCCAAAAAGAAATCGTCATTTATCTCTTTTGCGCACGCGCTCTTTCTTTCTCTCACATTCTCTCTTCCTTACTCTTTATTCTCCCTTTGTACATTTTTCTCACTCTCGACCGAGCCAATTCTTCGCATCTCCTTTTTTCTCTCTCTCTCTCTCTCTCTCTCTCTCTCTCTCTCTCTATTTCACTCTCGTCTTAACTTTTCACCCGACGGCGAGACTCGGTTCTCTTCTCTTACCTTTTTCCTTTTGTTCGGGGCGTAAACTCGAAATCATTACCACGTACGTATGCACGTATATGTATAAAGCGTTCGCGCTTGCGAAAGAAAAAAACGTACACGTGATCTCGCGCGAGAGAGAAACAAAAAAAGGTACATCGGTGATCGTCGCGTACATAACACCAATAACAGAAGGAGCCTGCCAATGATCGCTCTACGTGTATACCTTTTAAACCCTCTCAACACCATTATGTGCCCGCGCGCGAAAAAGAGCGAGAGCGAGAGCGAAAGTGAGAGCGAGAGAGAGAGAGAGAGAGAGAGAGAGAGAGAGCAGCAGCAGCAAGAGCTCTTAACCGCCGACACGTTATTATATAGCCTCAGGTCGCTGCTCTTTCTCTATCTCTCGTTCTCCCTTATTTCTTTAGGGTGAAGAGAGAGAGAGAAAGCGCGAGTAAGCGTCGATTACCAAAGTGCCGATTTTGTGCGTTTATCCTGCTGCGCCGCTCGCTTATTTCACTTTATTATTTTGCGCTTACGTGAGCGTCATTATAGGTACAAAGTTTTTCATTATACTTACGCGCGCGCGCGCACGCGCTGTGCAACGTGTAATGTACGTGAAAATGCCTCGTATTAAAAGTTTCGCGAATAACAGCCGCGCGCGCGCGCGCAAGAAAGCGCATCCTGCCGCATACTTTTGCGCGATGCGCGCCATAATAAATATACACGCGCGTTGCGCTCGATACGACGAAACAGGGTCGGTTGAATTTTTTTTTTTTTTTTTTTATTTTTTTTTTTTTTTTCGTTCGACGCGTAATTTTCGTAATTCAGGTTTGAAATTTTAAGTGAGCATTGATGATGGAGAAAGAAAGAAATTGTTTTTTGTTTTTACAGCATCGAATGGATTTTTTTTTTTTTTTTTTTTTTTTTTTTTTTTGTTCAGAAATGTTTTAATGTTTTGGAATTATTGCATTTTTTGAGTCAATAATGATGCTCAAAAATAGTGAAAATATAAGTAACATAATTAAAGTTTAAAGTAGCTTAGACATTTTTTATTTAATTTATACACAGTGGCTTGAATCTTTTAAAAATTCAATTTATTTCAATATCTTCTAACTAACATTATGTACATTATTATCTTTCAGCACAATCTATCAAAAATAAATCTTATTATTGTTAAATTAAAAACCAAACAACAAACTCATCTTTCGATAATTGAAGAAATAACAAATGTCCTTACAACGCTCCTTTACGCACAAATCCTCGTATAATTTATGCAGGGGTAAGCAAAAATCCTTCTATCCGCGCTAAGGGAAAATTCGAGGACGCGGCTTGTGCGCGCAGAAAGAAAGAATCCGTCTCGTTTCGGGCTGGTAATCATCTCGCGCGTTGAAATAACGCGCGCGCGGTCGTATTTATCGCGGGCCGTATGGATACGCGATATTTTAATGGGGCCCCGGGACCATTTTCCAGCTCCTCTTTACAGCCATAACGACGTACGGTGGCCGGGTTGCGCGCCTCGTTTTACGCTCGTTCGGCGCTACCTACTATATCACTCTCGGAGATTTGTTCCGAAGTACACGGTTCTCTCTCTCTCTCTTTCTCTCTCTCTCCATTTCTCTTTTCGTACCGGAATATGTCGGCGTAAATTAGATAGCCATTCTCAAACTTGCAAATATAAGTCGCCGAAGCTTTTTTTCATTCTGGAAATAATTCCGAGTATATAACGAGACTTGGATACTTTCGTTGCGCGGCTTTGATATGAATCGTCGGAGAATTAAATTACCCGTAATTCTGGTAGATACATCGCGCGATTAATTATAATTTATGTGCAAGGTTGCTTATTTACTAAATATAAACCGGCTTGCTAAACCTTGTTTAATTAAGAAGCTTACTAAAAAGACTTACTGGTTTTTGCTTGTTCTTAAGGCTCGTATAAGAGATGTAATTTTTTTTTTTTTTTTTTTTTTTTTTCGTTACAGTTACATGAAAATTGCATTTCCGATAAGTGGTTTAATAGATAATATTGAAAAGTAAAATAAAATTTTACGACGCGAAATTGATAAAATGTATATTGCAACAGTGTCTCAATTAAAATGATTTATTGCGACTAAAATAATTCTTTAAATTACTCAATATATTCGTAGATAAATGAAGATTAATCTTACTTTGTACAAATTAATCTTAAATGACAATAAAAGTGGTTTTAGTTTTACTTTTAGAAATTAACCTGTACGTAACAGGAATAAAATTTTTAACGGTACACTAAATTTAATGATTTTTCTTTTACCCTTTTTTTTTTTTTTTTTTTTTTTTATTTCATATACAAACTCAAATTACGCTTCATCGTGTAAAATGTTTTTCAATATTTCAACTTTAAAGTTAATAACCCAGTAAACTTACAAAAAATTAAAAAATTGAATAGAACGGTTTTTTATTTTTTTCTTAACAGATTATGGTAACTTACATTATACAGAGTAACTCTAGCTAAAATTGAAACCGACGGTTTCGACGTTATTAAGATGCAAATATTTACGTTTTTTTTTTTTTTTTTTGCGAAAAATAATTATTATCGCGTAACGTTTAAAATTATTGTCCCGCATCGAAGCTCCCGTAAATTTTACGCGCGCCTTATATTTATAGAGTCAATATTTAAATATACCGTAAAGTTCGTCGCGAATCCATCGCATAACTGATAGTTTGAGCATCGCATAAATACGGATAGATACAAGTTATTCGGCCATTATCCCTGCACTTTATTTATTTTTTTCTTTTTTTCTTTTAATTCTTGATGGCTGCACGCACAAAAATGATCAAAAAAATACCATTATCGAGAGCGTTCAAGCATACCAAGTATATATCGCTGTAAAAAAAAAAAAAAATATATATATATATATATTTATGTAACTGTGCTGGTGAAACTTGAAAACTTACTTGTTTTGTCATAAAAATAGTTATTATTTTATCGCTAATCAAGTATTTTTTTAAGGATTTTAAATTTATCATTTTTTAACCTTAAACATTATACACGTATAAAATGTTATACATAGATTTTTTTTTTTTTTTTTAAATTAAATAAAAAATATAAGAATTATACAACAGCTGTTAAACGTTCCTTCATGTGTACCGCGCGAAAAAATTATTTAGAATAGTAATGAATTAGTTTCAGTAAAAGTATACATATCTTATAAGGAACATAATAAAATCACAAAATTCGACTTGGTCATGTTACTCTTTTATAAAAATTGAATAAAACAGTTATTTTTAAATATAAAATATTGCAATTGTATTTTGAAAAAAATCAATATCATTTTCTGTACACAAAATAATAGTATTTATAAATATCGCAATAATTATTTGTACCGTTGTATTAACTAATCTATTTTCAAGAAGAATAAGTAACTTCTTAATGCGCAAAAGTTAAACATTTTCTATTTAACGCTAAAATTTATTTTATCCATTCGTCAACTCATAGAAAATGAGAAAGTTTTTAATAGTCAAACTTTTATATTTTTTCGCATCCATTGAATAAAATTTTTATTATGCTTTGAGAATCCGTTTACGAACATCGCGGATAAATTATCCGTTTTTGTTGTCTCGGGTGCAAGAAAAAAATTAAAACTAGAAATAAAATTTATTTTACTGAATTTATTGAATATTGCGCAACATTATAAATCGTCGATTATACGCCGCCATTTTCACGAATTTCTCATTCAATGGGGAAAAAAAGAAAAATAAAAAAATTTTTTTTATCCATCGTCGCACAACACGACGACTCAGACGAGAAACTTTCGTGCGAAAGTGTTAAAAATAGATTTGCATGACATTTATTGCTTTCAGGTCCGAGATAAGACATTGAAATATCGCCTCCTGCGATTGAATTTTTCAATTTATATTCAAGTCCGTACGAGATATACGTATGCAGTATATGGAAAGGCAATGTAAAAGAAGCAAGAATCGCGGGGCGTCGTGGAAAACCGGAGATGAAACTCATCTATACCCAGAACTCGCTCGCTTCTCATCTCGACAACGACGACGACGACGACGACGACGGCGGGATCACCTCTCACCGTGCACCATGATTCTATTAGCGATACCATTAACGGCTCGGCTTTATTATGCTCGACGGTCGCTTTTATAGTTATAACTTGAAATATACCCGTGCAGCTACGAGGAGGAGCCACCCTTGAGATATCCAACTTCCGTCTAGAGCGATCCTTTTATCTCCTTCTCCTCCCTTGTGCTCTGTCCCGACTCCAATTAGCCCCGATATAGACGTAGACGTTTATATATGTATATGTAATACACGCACTTTCGGCGATTTGTCTTGGCGCGCTCGAACGATGAGAACGCAGGCGCACATTCCTCTTGTCGCTGATGACGACGACGACGACGACGACGACGACGACGACGAGGCGACGCTATTTTCATCGGATAAGGGCAAAAACACACCGACTACTCAAACATATGCATGTATATACATACATACGTGCATACATACATACATACATACAGCAGTTCTGGTTGGTTATACCATAACGACGAATCGACTTTGAAAGTCGATGGAGACGAAGGACGCGGAGCCGGGAGAGAGGCGGAGAGATATCGTACGCCCGGCCGAAAAGTGACCGGCGGAAGGGGGGTTGCTTTTAGGCCTGCCTCGAACACACGTCATCTTTCCTATCTCTCTCTCTCTTTCTCTCTCTATGCACGAGTGTACAAGTCCCTCCCTTTTTATAAAGCTCCGTTCGTGTGAGAGGAAACGCGCGGTAAGCGTAAAGATTTTTCTCATATGCCTGTATGTTTATATGGATACCGGTTGTGCAAGAAAGAGAGAGAGAGAGAGAGAGAGAGAGAGAGAGAGAGAGAGAGAAAGAGAGATAAAAAAAAAATGAAGATTCTTATATATGTTAAATGTATACAACAAGCACACACAGGTAGAAACGCTCACAGAGGAACGACGATAAATCTTGTCTCCGCGCGGAGGTTATAACTTTTTCTCCTTTTACAATCCATCGTGTCTTGAATTCTGATTTCGGAGGGTGGCGAAGGAGACGCTCACTCAATTTTGAAGTTTACGAGCCGTCATCTAGCGTACGTTTGTTTCCTCCTTTTCTATTCTTTTTTTTTTTTTTTTTTTTTTCTTCTTTTTTTTTCTTTTTTTTTTTTAATATTGTTCTTTTATTTTCTTTCTCTTTAGGTTGTTCGCTCGCTACGGACGCTGAGATTCGTCTCAGATGGATGAGGCGAACGGCTAAATGTCGCGCGCTCGCGTACGAGTGTGCGTACATCGAATTACGAGCCGTAAATATAGTTGTGTCGGAGAATTGATTACCGCGTTGGACCTTTGACATTTTTCGCATTGTGAGGTACTTATAATGTACGCTTTTTATATACATTGTGCGCGGATTTTCAGCATCGAAAATAAAACGTATTATTATTATATGTACATTTATAAAGGGATGCTCATTGGAAAGCAGTCTACTGTACTAAACTATCTATTTAGTAAATCGTATACATTGTGTGACTTTTTAAGAGCATCCATGATACACGGATCTAAAATTTATTTTAAAAGTATAATCGTTTGAGTGTTGCGATTATTTTATGACATCTTAAAGATACAATGTACACGATTTTTTTGTAAATGTGCATACTTTAATTCGTTTGAGAATTTTCTTCGAATAGATCTTTTATTTCTTATAACATTTTGATGACTTTTATTTATGCTTTAAATAATTTTCTTAGTCTCTTGATTAATAGTTTAAATAATTTTTAATAATATTCAATGAAAATTAATATTTTCTTCAATTGGCATTTTTAAAACTGTGCGAAGCTTATTAATTACGTATTTGTAAGTTAAAAAATTGAATAGACTTTTGACAATAAAATAAACAGAAAGAAACGTAACCAGTTTTTTTTTTTTTTTTTTTTTTTAAAGAATAAAAAATTGATTGCATTACGTAGAACAATTTAGAACTATTAAATTGTTGAAATACAAACCCAATACGCATTCTTGTGCATAAAATTAACATAAATGTAACACAGATATTTTATACATCATCTAATTCTAAAATATCCTTCTTAATTTACTGCGGAATCGTTATCAACAAAACGACAATAACGGTAAACTCCGCCATTCTATCATTTACTTTTATTTTCTCCATGGCCGCACCGGCCGAGAGAAAAGAAACTCATATAGATATAGTATACGTATGCGCACGCACACGAGATGCTGCGACGTTGAAAAAAATAAAGGAAGAAAAAATGGAAGGAACTCGCTCACTGGAACCTGATTTAATTTATATAAGAGGAACGGGCGGTTGTAAAAATTTGATAACTGCAATTTTTAATGGCCAGACGTTGATCGCGAGCGTAGCTGCCTGGTGGGATTTGCATCAGTTATATGGCCGTGTGCGAGATGAGGCAAAAGAGACGAGATGAGATAGAGAGAAGAGAAAACGAAGGAGAAAAACGAAAGAGAGAGAGAGAGAGACAAAGAGAAAAACGAGGGAATGGCGTCCATCGGAGAGTTCTCTTTTCGTCTCTCTTGTCGGGTAAGGATAAAACACCGAGGGGAAAGAGAGAAGATGACACCAGGACGAAGGGAAGGAAAGGCTCGTAAAACCAGGGCGGAAGTTGCTTTGTGAGCAATGGGATATATAGTTCCCCGAGCCACTTTCATGAATCTCCGCGAGCGCTCTAGCTTAAGCACGAATTTTCTATCTCTCTCTCTCTCTCTCTCTCTCTCTCTCTCGAACGCGTTATTGGCGTGTTCGTGCGCTGCCTTAGCGCTAAATATAGCATGATTCAACTTGGCTGTGACGGCGTTAAAGCTCCCCGTCGTTGAGCTATATTCGTTCAAGTGTATAACTATATGCATCCATATATATCGGAAGCAAAATCGAAAGAAAAATCTTTCATCATAATCGTAAACATGAAAGCCGTTTCTATTATTTCTTCTTTTTGCCTTCGTGCCCTTTTTTTTATATTGCTGAATTTTATAAATATTAATTGAGTCCGTTCTGCTTTATTTTGCCGACTTCCTTGTCGCGCTTACATCGCACAAGTGGAAAACTGTTCTACGCGCGCACTGCCGTGTAAAAAGTTTTACGATGTAACATAATTTTTGCATCAAGTCTCATGAATGTAAATATATGAATAGTGCGCCATTTATTTAAAGCATTTAAAGGCTCTTTAATTAAGTATTATAGTACCTATATCATTAAAATACTTTAAAATTGAAAATAAAACTTTACCCGAGCAGCTAACGGCGATGAAACAATCTGACAATAGCTAAATTTGTAATAACGGTTTATGCAAAATTTAAAAGATTGCAAAATAAATGGAATATGATATTACTTTTATGAACGAAAAATTGTGTTTTAAAAAAAAAAATAGAGCTTTAATAAAACCGGCCGTAATAGAAATACTTTGTCTATCAATAAAATAATTTATTATTTTTCAAATGTAACTTTAGCGATTGAATTTCTACAATTTTTATGCAATTTTCATAGCTATATTTATATCTAAAATATTTATAAATTATTCGTGTAATATACGTATAAGTGCTCATATAAATTAAAACTGAAAATTATTCGAAACTTTTATAAGCGTTAATAAAATACAAAAAAAAATTTAAATAAAACAAATTAAATCAAAGGTACGAGTAAGTAATGCATATCGCATTATGTATATACGCACAATCCTTAAGAAACTACGTATATATATATTTCTTATCATACTTATCACCGGAGCTTCGAGCAAGTCGACCATTAACTCCCAAAACGAGAGAGATAGCTTAAAGATGGAATTTCTCTCGGAAAAAGAAAGATGGTCCGGAATGAGGAGGGAGTCTGGTACAATTCAGTCTTTGAATACCCTTTTTCTCCTTTTCTCTTTCTTTCTTATCCTTTATATATATATATACGCATTTACACATATATAGCTTTTTCTTCCTTTGCACAAACGCTGAAATGAACGAAACGACGGTCGTGATTACTCTTTCGCATTCCGAAACGTTCTTTCTAGAACATTAAGCTTCAATCCAGATCGCATTAAGTTTCTTTTTTTTTTTTTTTTTTTTTTTTCTTTTCATTTTATTTACGACGGAGAAGAGATAGAAAAAATCGTTAAGACGTTCAGTATTCGGG